>LAPY01004498.1:2383-17759 GCA_000970635.1 Eragrostis tef | reverse complement strand
AAAGAACTCCGAGGTTAAGCGTGCTTGGCCTGGAGCAATTTCGGGATGGGTGACCGACCGGGAAGTCATTCCCGGGTGTGCACGAGTGAGGACAAAGTGCGCAGAAAAGACATGTGTTGGTCTGTGAAGTTAGTCTTGATGTTCTAAAGAGCTGCCAGGCGTAAGCGGGCCCGGCCTCGGGGAGGCGGGACGTTACAGCAGAATCATGAGAGAAGGAACTGTGCGGTCCGACGAGGTCGTAGCCACCTTGGGTCGGAGTTGAGCGGGCTGAAAGCCGAAGATGACGAAGACACTTAATTAGACACTTGACAGACTGATGATAGGCAGCACCAGACGGTCCTAAGACGTAAGCATCGACCATGTTGGTCCGATTTGTAGCAACTTGAGTGTGTTACTAAAGAGAAAAATTCAGAGATTTTTGCCATGGTAGAGGGTTGCTGGCCGTGTTGTAGCAAGCAAACGAGCGTCATGGTGGGGTGGCGCACAGAGGGTGATGCAGAACGAGCAGAACAAAGGCTGGCTTGGCTTGGCCATTAGCCTAGAAAGCGGGCAGGAACTAGCCTGCGATTCGTGTCAGCTTGCAAACTGCTCGAAGAAGGGCACAATCAACGGACAATCATCTTTTAGCAAGATCAAATCATTAGTTGATCAAAGAAGCAATTCTAGAGTTCCACAATGTGCTACGCAGTGAACCTTGCTGCAGGATTGCAGTCAGAAGCGTAGATAAGCAAAGTAATTCTACTGTGAAAAGAAGCTGATAGTGACAAGTGTTTCTGCAGGCTGCATTTGGACGGCTTGGCCATCAGAAATCCAAAAACCTCATTCTCTGTGGCCTACGTTGTATAATTGTTGAAAAGGCAGAAAGCGTGAGGTCACCAGCTAGCACGGATGTGGTAACGATCAATTAGGGACAGAGATTAGCTAGAGAGGGAGATCAATGAGTGTAAAAATCTAGAAAGCTAATTTGGTGTTCAGCTTTATGGCAGAAGAGCTAGAGTTTCCAAATTTCAGTACACAAGAAGATCGACAATTTAATGAGTCTAGCCCGCGCTATTTAGCGCAGGTCACCTTACTAGTTATATATATATAATTGACCAAGAAACGGAGCCATCACGTTTGCTCTAAAATTACCCACCACTGCCATTACGAAAATATTTACCCAAAATACCCTTAAAAGTTATCTACCCTCACCGGTTGATTCTTGCTTAATAAACCAGAGCCATCTCGATTTGCCTCATCGTCACAACCGCGAGCACACAAACACGATGGGGAGAACTCCCGTCGGCTATGCAACACGGAGCTGGAACATCTTTTGGAGCAGATGGTCACGGCCTCACGGGCACCAAGACGGCAGCATATAGCAGCGTCCCAATTATCCGATGACGAGCACGAGCTCCATAGGAAATAGCCAACGGCTGCACGCACATCAATCCAACAGGCTATATTCACGCGCCCCAATCAGATGATGAATTTCTATGGGAAAAAGTCAATGGCTGCAGTCAGATCGATCTAGCAAGCTATATCGATATACTCGCCGTGATGGAGTAGCCTATATGCATACGCCGTGATCTCGCATGTTCATGCAAGTGGCATCATACAACAGCACAAGCCTCAAAGCGTCGCTACTGTCCAAGGCCCAACTGTTGTACGTATTCAGATTATTAGCATGTGGACAGGATAAAGTTTATAGGGACTGCATTTTCATTACGAAGGAAATAACACATTTCAGCATGCATGAGAAAACGATCTAGAATACATGCAGTCTTCAGCATGAAAACTGTCATGCCTGAAGTTCCGTTATGCTACAAAGAGGCAAGTCAAGATTTGATCAAATAATATATGCAATACGAAGGAAATAGTCACATTTGAGCATTCTTGAGAAAACAATCTAGAATACACGCAGATCTTGAGCATGAAAACTGTCATGCATGAAGTTGTGCTATGCTATGCAACTGAAGAAATTTGATTAAACAATATTCTCTTTCTAAAGTATTTTCTACAGATTTGGTAAGTACACTATCCAGGATACCATGGTGACACACATATATTAGTTCAAGAGAGGAGATCGAAAAACAATTCATCCTCGGAGTTCGGTGAAAAAACATGATGCGACTGGGAAACAATGTGCAAAAAAGAAAAAAAAGAGACTGTAAGCACAAATGATTACATTATCATTTTTCTGTTTCTCTATTTCGCATTGTTTTCATTCATATATCTCATGGGTCATTAACTTTGAGAATATACTTTGCATATATCTTTTATGCTATTAGTGTGCCTAACCACAAATAGATTTAAAATTGTGGAAAAATAGATGTACGCGAACTCTAGAAAATAATACTTACATGCTAGCTAGCATGGCACGTTCCTTTTTTGAAAATACACCACATATATCTAGCTAGCTTGTCACGATCTCTTATTCTTGGCAATGACACGTTTTCTTAAAAAAGTTTATTAGTAACACAATACGATTTTTTCCCTACCACAACATATGTTAGTTGTTTAGCATGGCATGTTTGAACCGAACTCGCTTCTAAATCAAAATCAGGTCTCTTTGGGCTCTACGTGGATCTCTTAAACAAACATTCCAAAATAGAAAATAATAACAATAATTATAGGTAAATTCAAGCGTCCTAGGAGGTAAGATGTCATAAAAGGTCTCAAAATCTACTCATATGTATTTCTGCAGTGACAAGGTAATATATTTATAACTTGAATACTATGAGATCATATCATAGTTATTATTTAATATTGTACATGTGATTCATCTGTTATTCTAACACACTTATACCATACTTAAATGCTTAAAGTTTCGATGCTGAATTCTTACTAGCCAGTTGTCGCGATATTGGTTTTTACATGCTACTTATAACCTAGAATTTGTATAGATGAAAACCACATGCTATACTATCCTGTTAGATTGATTGAATCCTATATTTGGATCAGCTCCAATTAGATTATAAATCAAATACAATAGGTTAGCTAAGACAATCCAAGATAAATGATGACTCATCTCACACTCAAATTGAAGTATGGTGAGAAATTCTCCAATCTATTTCTACTATTTTATAAATATAGAGTATGTAATAAATAATAACAATAAACTACGTTAACCTTTTATAATAATAGTATAATAAGTCTAGCCGTGCAAATGCGTGGGCAGCCATATTAGTTTTTACTTTAAATAGCCATATCTTGCAAGAGCACGGTTTTCTAGTAGACATCGTGAAACTTCACGTATATGTTCCGGAAACCATAGATAAGATGACAAAATGGCATCATTCTTTTCTTGCAAATTGTTGAATACAGATGTTGTCAGTAACCGAGACCCTGCACGCCTCTGTTTTTCAGCTTCTTTGTATTTAAAAATGTAGTGGCATGCACTCTCCCCTTTTCTGTATGGATGGAGTGGTTGAAAATTTTACAGGCTAAACAACATAGCCACATCCTCGCAAAAAAAAAACAACAACAACATTGCCACAAGCCAAAAGGACACACAGAATATGGTCACAGGTGTCCTAGACTCTACCTAACCGTGCAACTTGTTGCTATCTGCTAACGTCTGCTGTTACATTATATTGTACATGGGACGTTCTTCTTGGCTGAAAGAATTATGCTTTTGTGTAATATCATCTGTGACGTAGCTTCTTGCACTCATCTACTCTTGGCGTAAAGGTTTGAGCAATTGCATCGAGATAACACTCATCTGTGCTGCTGGCATGTTTTCTCCCATATGCTTTTCGCTACCGTGGGTGTGAACTTGGGATTATCTTACAAACTTTATTTTTCAGTTGGTCCTTGGTGTGCACCCACCGAGGACTACCGGGCTTCCCCCGTCTCTACTTAGAGAGAGCAGGCTAGCAGCTAGAGATGGAGGGAGGGAGAAAGTACTGTTGCAGACTAATAATTCTGAAAATCTTAAATGGTACTTTCGTGTATATTGAGCAATACACCCCACCACAACCCGGAAATAAGACGTTGCATCTGATTACGTACATGTTCTGACCATTATTCTTGAATACTACCTGTGGTGTGTTGTCCATGCATTGAGTGGCAACAAATTCAAGGACACAGTTCAAGTCATAATCTTGCCATTGCCTATGTCATGCACGCCATGCTTCGTGTGCCTACAAATTTAATAACAGGTCGGGCTCCACACTTTTGGCTTCAACATATCTAGGAAAAAGTTGGCAGACAATTCGCTTTACATATATACTTTACAAGAATGTCTTTACATTACCTAAGACGAAAAGGTACCAAGCCCTAAAAATTGCAACTGATCATTGCTTAGGGTACGAGTAGATGGCTTTGGTGCTCCTCCTCTGCGTCCAGGCCTATGTGCTTTATCAAATACAATAGGTTAGCTAAGACAATCCAAGATAAATGATGACTCATCTCACACTCAAATTGAAGTATGGTGAGAAATTCTCCAATCTATTTCTACTATTTTATAAATATAGAGTATGTAATAAATAATAACAATAAACTACGTTAACCTTTTATAATAATAGTATAATAAGTCTAGCCGTGCAAATGCGTGGGCAGCCATATTAGTTTTTACTTTAAATAGCCATATCTTGCAAGAGCACGGTTTTCTAGTAGACATCGTGAAACTTCACGTATATGTTCCGGAAACCATAGATAAGATGACAAAATGGCATCATTCTTTTCTTGCAAATTGTTGAATACAGATGTTGTCAGTAACCGAGACCCTGCACGCCTCTGTTTTTCAGCTTCTTTGTATTTAAAAATGTAGTGGCATGCACTCTCCCCTTTTCTGTATGGATGGAGTGGTTGAAAATTTTACAGGCTAAACAACATAGCCACATCCTCGCAAAAAAAAAACAACAACAACATTGCCACAAGCCAAAAGGACACACAGAATATGGTCACAGGTGTCCTAGACTCTACCTAACCGTGCAACTTGTTGCTATCTGCTAACGTCTGCTGTTACATTATATTGTACATGGGACGTTCTTCTTGGCTGAAAGAATTATGCTTTTGTGTAATATCATCTGTGACGTAGCTTCTTGCACTCATCTACTCTTGGCGTAAAGGTTTGAGCAATTGCATCGAGATAACACTCATCTGTGCTGCTGGCATGTTTTCTCCCATATGCTTTTCGCTACCGTGGGTGTGAACTTGGGATTATCTTACAAACTTTATTTTTCAGTTGGTCCTTGGTGTGCACCCACCGAGGACTACCGGGCTTCCCCCGTCTCTACTTAGAGAGAGCAGGCTAGCAGCTAGAGATGGAGGGAGGGAGAAAGTACTGTTGCAGACTAATAATTCTGAAAATCTTAAATGGTACTTTCGTGTATATTGAGCAATACACCCCACCACAACCCGGAAATAAGACGTTGCATCTGATTACGTACATGTTCTGACCATTATTCTTGAATACTACCTGTGGTGTGTTGTCCATGCATTGAGTGGCAACAAATTCAAGGACACAGTTCAAGTCATAATCTTGCCATTGCCTATGTCATGCACGCCATGCTTCGTGTGCCTACAAATTTAATAACAGGTCGGGCTCCACACTTTTGGCTTCAACATATCTAGGAAAAAGTTGGCAGACAATTCGCTTTACATATATACTTTACAAGAATGTCTTTACATTACCTAAGACGAAAAGGTACCAAGCCCTAAAAATTGCAACTGATCATTGCTTAGGGTACGAGTAGATGGCTTTGGTGCTCCTCCTCTGCGTCCAGGCCTATGTGCTTTATGGTCCTACCGTCCTAGTATTCCATGAACCCTCCTTTCCATAACAGAGAATTCAGGTCGCATGCCAATGATTATTGGTTTGTGGCGCTTTAGTACCATGGCACATGTCACATAATTCCAAACCTCTGGCGGCTGAGTGCATGGCACGGCAACAAACCATGATACCAAACATATGCACTTGGAAGCTGTTGGGGTGTTCGTTTTCAGGGGTCTAAAATTTAGAGGGGTCACATCAAAGAGAATCTTGTCATTTAGGAGTATTAAATAAAGTCTAATTACAAAACTAACTGCAGAACCCCAGGTCTAATTCGCGAGATAAATCTAATGAGGGTAATTAAGCCATGATTAGAAGATGGTTACTGTAGCATCATTGTATCAAAACATGGATTAATTAGGCTCATTAGATTCATCTCGTAAATTTACGCTCATCTGCAAAAAGGTTTTGTAATTAGACTTTATTTAGTACTCCTAAATGACAAGACTCTCTTTGATTTTGGAGGGTCTAAAATTTAGAGGGGGAAAATGAATACCCTCTTAGTAAGTTTTCACTATGAAACAAGAAAACATCTCTAGATCATACTATTGTAATGAATATTTTCTTTTATTAGTTCCTTCTTAGGTTATTGTACTTGTACATTACACAGGACCCCTGCGATGATACTTCTCCGGTTTTGCTGCCAAACTTTGACTAAGGTGTGGCCAACAAATTGATGGCCACACTTTAGGTAAACTTTGGCAAAGAAATGAATGTATGACAAGTGGGCCATGGAGTTGAAAAGGTGGCAAGCCACAAGTATGGCATTGAAGCAAACGCTAGCCTAAGAATATGTGACATACCTAACTTATGGCAAGGAAAACTGTAGCATCCATCCTAACATAACCAACATGCACGTTTGAATTATTCCCCGTAGTGGAGTATGAGGTGGTGGTGCAAGACTGGAAAAGTGCGCGCTCACTGTGGAGAGGGCCATTCTTGTTAATTATTGTGCTAGTTCTGTAACCATAATTTATGTACTACTTAGTGGATATACTCATTGACATTATCTCTATTATTACCAATGCACGTGCATGACATGCATGTGTTCATAAATTGCATCATTTGGCAGGACCATGAGAATTTTGGCCACTTGACTACATATTCATTTATTAGTTTAATAGATTTGGAAAGAATCATGCAAAAAAAAAATTGAACCTTACTCCATTGACCCATGGATCATAACACATCCGATTAAAACTGCATTTTCGTTGTGCTATCTATGCCTCAAGGGCCGTACCGAAGTATTTGAGAACCTGGTGCGAAAAACAAAATTATGCCTTATGTGCAAAATGGCAATAAACAAATGTAATATTTATGTTATTGTACAATGATTTGTTTTCATTAAAGATTAAGAATTGAATTAGACATTTCATTCAAAAAGGTTAAGAAATTTTTCAAATACTAACGCAATATCACAAAGCATTATCTGTCCGATCGTTTTTTTAGGAATTCCAAAAGTAATTTTAAATTCGTAGCACTCTTCATTTCCTTTCTTATGTTTTACACATCAAGAATTATCTTTTGTATTATGTAAATATTATTTCAGAAATTATATTCGTTAGTTGTTATCAACTAATGTATAGTGTAATCAATAATTTATAATCAGGTCACTGTTTGTCAAGCTAAGGTTGAAGGTGTTAACTAACGAATATTTTCTTTTATTAGTTCCTTCTTAGGTTATTGTACTTGTACATTACACAGGACCCCTGCGATGATACTTCTCCGGTTTTGCTGCCAAACTTTGACTAAGGTGTGGCCAACAAATTGATGGCCACACTTTAGGTAAACTTTGGCAAAGAAATGAATGTATGACAAGTGGGCCATGGAGTTGAAAAGGTGGCAAGCCACAAGTATGGCATTGAAGCAAACGCTAGCCTAAGAATATGTGACATACCTAACTTATGGCAAGGAAAACTGTAGCATCCATCCTAACATAACCAACATGCACGTTTGAATTATTCCCCGTAGTGGAGTATGAGGTGGTGGTGCAAGACTGGAAAAGTGCGCGCTCACTGTGGAGAGGGCCATTCTTGTTAATTATTGTGCTAGTTCTGTAACCATAATTTATGTACTACTTAGTGGATATACTCATTGACATTATCTCTATTATTACCAATGCACGTGCATGACATGCATGTGTTCATAAATTGCATCATTTGGCAGGACCATGAGAATTTTGGCCACTTGACTACATATTCATTTATTAGTTTAATAGATTTGGAAAGAATCATGCAAAAAAAAAATTGAACCTTACTCCATTGACCCATGGATCATAACACATCCGATTAAAACTGCATTTTCGTTGTGCTATCTATGCCTCAAGGGCCGTACCGAAGTATTTGAGAACCTGGTGCGAAAAACAAAATTATGCCTTATGTGCAAAATGGCAATAAACAAATGTAATATTTATGTTATTGTACAATGATTTGTTTTCATTAAAGATTAAGAATTGAATTAGACATTTCATTCAAAAAGGTTAAGAAATTTTTCAAATACTAACGCAATATCACAAAGCATTATCTGTCCGATCGTTTTTTTAGGAATTCCAAAAGTAATTTTAAATTCGTAGCACTCTTCATTTCCTTTCTTATGTTTTACACATCAAGAATTATCTTTTGTATTATGTAAATATTATTTCAGAAATTATATTCGTTAGTTGTTATCAACTAATGTATAGTGTAATCAATAATTTATAATCAGGTCACTGTTTGTCAAGCTAAGGTTGAAGGTGTTAACTAACGTATTAATGATTTTGGTAAATCAGGAAACAGGCCGGAATTCACAGACATGCCTTTGTTTCTACGAGTTCAGGGCTATGATAACGTCTTTGCAACACCATGCACATACCTAATTGTACAACTAAGTGTATCCGAGGTCGAGCCTTGTCTGAATTTGTTTGGTTACATATTTCTCAGAAGTTTCCTACATTGTCTTTCTCCAACAAACAGTCAGGGTAAAACGCATCTGCATTTGTAGATTTTTGTTTCTAAATGATGATATCTTACAAGCACAGTTTGTCCTGCCTCAGACATCCATTCAGCTGAAACCCGTTGCACAACTACTGCAAGAGAATGATACGTTCATCTTTTTAGCTAGGTAGTGCATGTGCTCAGTATAGTAGCTTGCCATGTGAAACTCATCAAGTTCTCTGGTATTTCAAATTTCCGACAGACAACTGTTTCCTTGGGAATAAAAAAAACAAAGAAGTTACTTTAATAACAAGTGAGAAAATGTGTTATGCTAATAATAATATAGGGCGTGGGCAAGAATTGAGATGGTGCTTGCATGCTTTAATCTCAATTGAACAGCTACATTTCAAGGATATGGATAGATGCCAAGACAAATCACAGAAAGAATCAAGAGATCATGGAGCCAAAAAAATAACATAATCGTTATCAAGTTCAAATCTGGAGGCATTGGAAGGCCTACATAGAGGTGCTACTCTTGATTTTTTATGGTTAGCTAGCTGTATCATACGAGCTATTCCACTTTGAGTGGCTAATTCATTATAGATAATAGAGGACATCCAGATACTAACCTTCACTAAAGATTTCAAAATGATTTGATGTAGTGCTTGGCTCTTCGGTAGGCTTCCATGAGTGCAGTCTGAGACACGGTTGGATGCAATCAGGCACAAGGAGTGATCACAATGAAAAAAGAGTGTTAAAAACCACAATCACGTGATGCTATTATTTCCTATGCTGGAGGTGCCCCATTTGCCGTGCCTGAGATACAATGATGCACAAAAAAAGTGCCATCAAGTGGTGCAAGACACATGGGACAGCGGAGTTAGTGATATGATCCAGAGGGGAAACAAAGATTAATCCTGAAAGGGAAAATATATATTAGGTTGTTCGGATATCAATACAGTATATATATACTGCACAAAATCTAACAGGAATTCCTAAAACAAAATGATGCAACAATATGTCATGTAAAGTGATATGTTAACATGCAGGCAAGTTGCAAAATGTCATCAGAGAAGTCTCATTAATTTGAGTTTACATAGAAATATTATATTCTCTCTACTAAAGAAAACTACAATAGAGCTGCAGCACCATGGGGAATAAGAAATAAAAAAATCTCTAGGTCGTAATCTATCTATTTCTACCTCTTGGTGGATATACTCATTGACATTATCTCTATATATATATCTCAGGGGGGCCCATGGTGGGGCGGCAGGTGCAAATTGATGTGTGACGAAGAGCCTGCCCGAGGAGCGCCTGCGGTGAGGGGACGAACAGATCCCATGGACTGAACTGTCGTCCATGGTGGTGGCGTGTCGTGCTAGCTAGATTTGGACCGGGGAAGGGAGGACGAGAAGGAAATGGTGGGTGTTCTCTGTAACCGTAATATATGTATTTATCTCCTAGTGGACATACTCACTGACATTATATATAGACCGCAGAAAAGCAACCACCACTTGGTAGGGGCATGAGGAGGGGGCAGGGTGACGGGCCCGCGTGAATACCACGATGTCGTGTATATATAGTATACTTGGGTGCATGCAGCCGTGAATATACCCTGAACCAAGAAACAGTACTGATGATGGGATGGGCATAGATGCACAGTGAAGGAAGGTTGATAGAACTGGAAATTTCTATTGCTACTCGATAGAGCCAGCTCGATCGACTGGGGTGTACGAGCTGGTACGTAGAAAAATCAATGGTTCTACCGAAATCCAAGTCGAGTACGTGCGTTCAAAACCAACAAGCAAAGCTAACATCGTCAGGCAGCGATTGAGCAACCTCCCGGTATGTTGCATAGTCTTAATCTCACGGTTCCATTCTATCCTTCCGAGCATTAGTATTTGCTCCCTTGCTTTGTTGCCATGCAAGCTAATCAACCTGATGATGATGCTGGCAGCGGCAAATATATGGTGCCAGAATGGATGACTCGGGCGGACAACTACTGGAACAAGTGGGCGATCCGGTGGGCGGCCGGTTCAAGCCTGGGCCTGCATATCCTCGTCCTCATCCTCGCCGACTTCCGCCGAGATAATAGAACGTGTCCAGCGTTGACGCTGTTCTTGTGGCTGGCATACATGAGCATGGACATCGCCGGGAGCTTTGCTCTCGGCAACCTGATGCTGAACGAGACCGGCGATCCGAAGGAAGTGGCCGACAGCGAGCAGCTGCTGGTGGCGTTCTGGGCCCCTTTCCTCCTGGTGCACCTGGGCGGCCCGGACAACATCGCCGCCTACTCTCTCGACGACGACAACCTCCGCTGGCGCAAAGTGGTGGCGGGTCTCCCCAAGTTTTTTGGAGTCTTGCACATCCTCCTCTTCAAGCTATGGCTTGACGACTGCAGCGGGCTCCTGCGCCCGGCTTCCGGGGCCATGTTCTTGGTCGGTTCTCTCAGATTTGCTGAGAACCTTTGGGCCATGATTGCGGCGCTGACGAAGCAACCGGCCACTAACAACTTGCATAATTCCTCCACCCAACAAGGTTCTGCCGACGTCGACTCATCGGGATCGGAGGAAAGCCTGTGGGACCAGGTCGTCGAGTGTACCGACAAAATCTACAAAACGTTGTACACCAAGGCAGGCGTGGTCCACGGCTGGAGAGGCTACCTCCAACGCCTCCTCTCGCCGCTGGCCACCGCCACCGCTTTCATCCTCTTCCGCCTCTACCCCAAGGAGTGCCTGCAGGCAGCTGACGTGCAGATCACCTACGTCCTGCTGTCCTGCGCTCTGTTTCTGGATGGGGTGTGGCTGGTGGTGGCCCTGGCGTCCAAGTACGCAAAAGAATTCCTGGTGGCCAGGCCACGGATCTGGTTCCGCCATCAGATCCTGTGCCACGGCTGGTGGCAGAGCCTCCATGACCTCGCTGAGCTTCTCCGTCCGGGGCGGCTTCTCGGTGCCAGAGATCCAGCTCGAAGCAACTACGGGGCGAACTCCACCGGGCGGTACAACCTATTGGGGGCGTGCGCCCGTGCTCCTCCTGGCTGGATTGCACGCCAGTGGGAGAGGCTGGAGAGCTTCTTTTAGGAAGGATGGTGCCGGCTGGGGTGACTGCCGCTGCTGGATGAGTTTGAAGGAGCTTGAACAAAGTGTGAAGGATCTGCTGTTCAAACAGATGGAGGAGAGACTCCAACAGGCGGCCAATAATGCCGACTTCTACAGTAGGGAGGACATCAGGACACGCTGGGGCCAAGTGGCTGTCCTGAAGAGGACGGACATCAGGACACTCTGGCGCCGAGTGGCTGTCCAGAAGAGGAAGGACAACAGTACACGCTTGAGCCGAGTGGCTGTCGAGAAGGGGAAGGACATCAGCATCCTAGTGGCTGCCGAGAAGGGGGAGAACATCAGGACATGCTTGGCTGTCGACAAGGGGAGGGACTTCACCGACTTCAAGAAGAGGAAGGAAATCTTTTACGAGAGCAAGCTGGCCTTCTTCGGCAGTGCATTCCAAGAGGACATCCTGCTGTGGCACATCGCCACCACCATCTACCTCTGCTCCAGCAACATCAACCATGCAGAGACGCGTGTCAAGGCCATCGAGGCGGTGTCGGAATACCTCATGTTCCAGCTCGCTGCACGCCCGTACATGCTGCCTGGCCCGCCCCTCCCAAGCCTGTACGAGGTGACTCGGCAAGCTTTGCAGGACCTATACAATAAGAACGGGGGAAATGATGGTGATCTCTGCCGTGCATCAAGAAAGGAGAAGCTAGTCAAGAAACTACGTTGTAAGGAATTTCCAAATCCCAATGATTCCAATATAATTCTCATCTCGTATGCCGCTGACCTTGCCAGTCAGCTAAAAACCTTGGACGCACGGGGGCTGCAAGTGGTGGACCTCGTCTTGGACGTCTGGGTGAACAAGCTGCTATATGCGGGCATCAATTGCAACAGGGAGTCTCATGCCAGACAGCTCGGCAAGGGCGGTGAGCTCGTAACCATCGCCTGGGTCGCGGCAGAGTATTTTGGCGTGTTTCAAATAGGGGAAACCGGCGACAAAGAACCTCCTCAGGATCATGATCCTGATGAACCCGGCCAAGTTACTCCAACAGATTCAGACCCCGGCAAAGTTACTCCAACAGATCCAGTCCCCGGCAAAGTTATTCCAACAGACGTAGTCATTGATCCAGTTGAAGAGGCCAGTTGCTGTTATCCGAAGTGCCACTGCCATGAAGGTCCTTCAGAGCCCGTGTGTCCTCACACCTATTGCGTGCAAGAATACTGCTATTGTACGCAACACGACTACTATTGTTGAGCTAGTTATTTTCATCTGGATTAAATTATATAATAACAAATCTATCTATCTAATTACATTACGAGAAGTGTTTTAAGCTTTCCCAAAACAAAAAAAAGTGTGCAACTCAAAGCATATTTGTTAATTACTCTGTTAACGACGCTGTTAGACAACGGATGGCCGTGCATGGAGCTCACATCCCAAATCCAAACAGGCCTAAGAGCATCTCCAACAAGCCCCTCATCTGCCCTCTCATCTTGTTTTTGAGAGTGGAGAGGGCAAAAAATAGTCTCCAACAAAGCCTTTATCCTTTTCCTCAGAGGCAAAGGATAAGAGGGCTCTCAAATCCTTCATCTACTCTCTCATCCGTAGGAGACCGGAGCAGCCCCCTCATCCCAACGAAGCCACTCTCCCGCGTTGGTGCAGAAAGCTCCTGCACTCCTCCCCGCCATCGCTTGCCCGCTCGCGTCGAGCCGTCGCCAGCTTGCCTCAGCTTCCATGCGCCGCTTGCCGTAATGCTCCCTGCGCCATCCGCCAGCAGGCAGCAGCTAGCGTCGCCGTCGCTTGGAGGAGCAAGCTTGCGTGCAACTAGCGACGCTGTGGAGCGAGTTGCTGGGCCTGCGCATCCGTGAGAGGCAGAGAGAGAGATTCAGAATACGGATAAAACAAAAGAAAGAACAAGGATTTCGTTAGGATGTAGATACGGATTCAATGAAGCAACAACCAATTCAAATGAAGCAAGATTCCTTGGATCGAATTACAGGAGGAGACGAGGAATCTAAGAACAAGGCATGCATCAGAGGCATAAGGATTGAGTTGTTTTATTTGAGGAATCAAGAACGGGGCGAGGAGCCGGGGAGCAGAAGCGAGATGCCACGCTGGGAGCAGAGAGATTGCAATTCCGGAAAAACCGGACTTTCTGATTCTAAAAAGACCGGTCTGGTAAACCAGAAAAATTAGGCGGTCTACTGGTTCTCTCCAAAACACTGTGTTAATTTTTTTCCGAAAAACCGAACCGGACCGGAAAGTCCGGTTTCCGCGAAAAACTGGCTGGTACGGGTCGGGATTGACATCCCTAGGAGGGAGACGGACAAAGAGTGGTGGGTTGGAGAAGATAAGGTTAGCTAGAAAATAATAAAAAGATAATGCTGACACATGGGACCATGTAATGTAGTGGTTAAATTTGAGAGGATTGTTGGAGATAGTAGTAATATAAAAGTCCAAATTCCTTTGAGAGGGCTCTTATATAGAAGAAGAAAAAAGGCAAAAAGAAAAAAGGCAAAAATAAAGTTTCATTGGAAATATACCATTCGTGGATGGATCTTGATGGTGAGCAGTATGTTGTTGCATTGAGAACAGCTGGGCTTGCTCTGGTTACCGGCAGGACCGCCTGAGCCTTGAGCCTCACTCTCTCCAAACTAAGTTACACATCAAGGAACACCTCGATCGGTCTGCAAGCTACTGCATGAGTCGGCCTCGCGACATTAGCTAAGCCTGGTTTTTTTTTTAGATAATGGGTTCAAAATCCCGGCCTTGACTTCATAAGAAGCTAGAGCCGATTATTACAAACTGCAGCACTTCCGTCTGCCTGATACTTCAATGAATAAAACATCAACCAACTGTCTGAATGAGAGAAACTAAATGCAAATTCTATTGCTAAATCTCCATCCATGGTTGACGATAATTTGCATGGCCACCGTCTCTAGATTTCGGCACGCCGTTTGCATCACTTGTTTATCCTCCTCATGCCGTTCCAACTGCGCCCAAAGCGGAGCCAGTGCATTCTTCTGTATAGTACCTGCATATAAGTTTGAGTCGGAGATTTATCAAAAATCACATCATTTCTACTAAGCCATATAGCCCAACATAAAGCCGATGCTCCAACAAGTAATTTCTTTTTCAGTTTACTATTAATACCTCTAAGCCAATCAGTAAACAAATGATTAGTATTCTGTGGTGGAGGTAAACCAATAGTAATCTGTACAAGCCTCCAAAGAAATCTAGCATAGTGACATTCAAAAAATAAATGTTGAATAGTCTCATCACATGAACAAAAGCAACACTGTTTGCTTCCATTCCAATTCCTTCTTGCTAAATTATCCTTGGTCAAAACAACACCTTTGTACAGGTACCACATGAAAATTTTAATTTTTAACGGTATCTTCATTTTCCATAAGATTTTGTTTCTTTCCACAATCCCATTGTTAATAAGTGCTAGGTACATTGAGTGAACTGTAAACCGACCATGCTGATGTAAATCCCATTTGAAGATACCGGCATTGTCATTTAACTGAACATGCACAATTGTTGATACTAAATCATGCCATAAGACCAGATTATTCTCCGATAAAGATCTACGAAAAGACACATTTAACGGTACTGTGCTAAAAACAGCAGCAATTGTATCGCTCTTTTTTCTAAC
>LAPY01004497.1:8035-18523 GCA_000970635.1 Eragrostis tef | reverse complement strand
AGGGGGGGGCGGGGGGGGCGGGGGGGGGGGGGGGGAGACACGGCGCGCCAGTGGCGGCAGACGGAACGCACCCTGGAGCGGTCGGCCTTGCAGGGGAGGAAGCGGAGCACGACGCCCAGGGCGTCCGGCTGAAGGCTCGCCCACGGTGATGCCGGCTCGGGGTCAAACCTTGGCCTCTTCTCCTGAAGCATTTCGTCGAACACCTTACCTGCAAGAACCAGCCACCTGAGACACCGACACTCCGCACCCAGCAACCGACACTCACAGACACGGGAAACGCACGCAGTACTGGGGAGGAGGAGGGACTTACCGGCGGTGTCGGCGCCGGAACCCATCGCCGCCGTAGACCGTGGGGGTCCCTCTTATCTGCCGAACCCGAGTGCCCTAGCAAGCTGAGCCCAAAGAACTAGTAAGAATCCATCAGGTTCGGGATTCATGCTCGATGGATGAGAAAGTTGCGAACGATTTGGGGACCTGAGATCGATTGAAATCGCGATCTCGTTTCGCCTCAGGAACCAGAGATGGTCGAGGAAGGGGATTCTTGAGATTGAGATTCCTAGATTTTATTCTCACGCGCTTTTTTTTTCCTAGTAAAACTTAGCGGTCATTTCGGACGGATCGGGACGTCGTCTTCGTCTCTGACCTCTTTCCCCTTTCCGTTTTTAGTAAAACTCAGTTAGTGGCCGTTCTCCCACTAGAAAAGGATAAACAACAAAAAAAGAAGAAGTTTTAACTCAGTGCAACCCTTTGAACGAAATAAAAACGTTAATCTACAAATATCAGACCAAATCAAACTAAGAATTTTATGGCCGATTCAATTTTCAACTAAAAACTAACATAGAAATTACACTAGAAAAAAGGAAACATGTGAACGTGTAACTAGTATTTGACAAAAAAAAATGCAAATTAGAAAACAAAAAAACAAAATGAAAGATCATCTAATAAGAGTTCCAAACTTGGAAAGTCTCCTTGTAAAACGCCTTGAAAAGCTACCGCATTGAGGCAGCAAGCAAGTGTTACCCAACCGAAAAGCACTGTATATTTTTGGGATTGCGGGCTAAATTAAATGCCGATATGGTGAGGACAAAGGATTCCTTAACTAGAGAAGTGGAAACGGTCGATCATGACAAGAGAAGGTGAGGAGTGGGATGAGATTTTGGGAAAAAGGTTGGGCTTAGATTTAAAAGAGGATCAGGAAGGTGTTTGATAATACAAGAAACAACAGTAAAAATTTCTATTCAGCATTCAACAATGAAGAAAAAAATGCATCTAGATGTAAGGTTTCATTTTAGATTTAGTTTTCACCTTAAACGATTATAGAGAACCAAACTAAAAACGTAAAGGCAAAACATAAAGTATAAAAAAATCAGTTTGAATTCACAAATTCATAAAAAAGTTGCAGCAAAAGAAACAATTTTTAATGTACACTATAAACATTAGCATTTTTTTTCTTCTTTGACATCATGTTTGACCAAGAAAAATTGAACTAGAAACCAACAAAAAATAAGAATAAAAGATTCAGATAAAATATAGAAGCTCAAAATGATCAACTAAAGATTTTTTTTATCTTAAACAAAAGTTTCCAGTAGGCACTCACTTTTCCCATAACAAAGAAAGAAGTGAAATTTGGATCCAATCCCCAGGTATACGGTCATCGGCAGACGCTTTGAGAGGTTGATATCCATGAGGCGCAAAAGCTCATAACATCCTCCAACACAATATGTGAAGGCAAAAGGGTTGAACACATTAACGTGGCGAGGATGGTGGCCTCCTTGATTGGTAAGTTAGAGGTCACTGATCTGGAGAAGGGAAGGAGGGAGGGAGAGGATTGAGAGAGAAGCGGAGGGAGCCTAGGGTCTGAGGGCTTCAATGTGAACCGCTTTCCTATTAAGACAAGGTTGGATAGGAGATGGGAGGGGATACAGGGTCATGTTAGCTGACTGAGTATTGTTGATGAAAAATAATTTATTGCAAAAAATTGTTTGGATTGCACAATACTAACAAAAAAGCTTGGCAGTAGTGGGATCTTGGGTCAGCACAAACGTAACCTACGTTGGTTAGATACAACCATGCCAAAAAGGTTAGCAAATCTGGAGGAGAAAATAACTTACCTTTCAATCCTAGTCATTCTATTGCTCGAAAAAAATCCTAGTCATTCTGATTACATTTCTAAATGTCGAGATTCATAGCATCTTCTACGCATTTGGACAAGTGCATGTTACTCATCACCATGTCAAGCTTTTAGTCTGAAATGGCCACCTGTGTGACATTTGTTATTTGTTTGTGATCAGATGAAAAAAGGTTGTTGTACTACGTATTGATCCGGCCATATCACTTTTGACACTGGTGCAGCCTCCAAATGTGTTATGTTCTTATGTGAGCATTCTCGTTCCCTCTTATCTTTTTATTTCGTGTAATACTGAGTTTGTACTCAGCTAGAAGAAAAAAGTGTAAAATATACCAATGGTCTCTAAACTTATTTCACAGTGTCATCTAGATCCATAAACTTGCAAATTGAAGCGCATCCTTCAACTAGTTTGTACTTTGCTATAAGTTTAACAAATATATGTTTCTGTGTTTTTGAAAAAAAATAACTGAAAGCCCTATCATGACTATTATACTTAACTATGGGACTGTGTCTATTCCCTATCTTCCTGCAACCATTGGAGAAGCAGATAATATCATATCTTGACAGATATCGTTAACTGCAGGGACGCATACGCAATTTTCCTGCAAAAAGTTTCTCAAAAGTTCAAAATCTATCAATGACGAAAGGGAGAAACTCTCAGTCTCTGTCATTAGAAAGACAACATAATGCTTGGCATTGTCCCTGTCCCTGGATAATGAAGCCATAGACCAGGGGCAAGATGCCAAGAGTAGTCAAAATAACATCTAAAACCAGGAGTTCCAAGAAAAACTACTACTAAAAGGGAATTATGAAACTACTGTTGTCCAAGAAACCTTTAGCAATGTTCAGATTGAGTGACTACCAGATATGCCAAAGCACTGAAAATCCTAATAGGAACTAGGGGAAATTAAGTAAGCATCACCAGAATAAAACAAGAGAAAGGAAAAGTGTGCACACTTTTTTTTCTCGAATACGTAGGAGAGCTGCGTATCATTGTATTAAAGAGAGAATAATCGGTCCCTTACAAGCTGCACCACCTCACTCCGAACCAAGTTGTGAGGGGCTAAGAAAACATAGAAGTTGTACTTCTAATAAAACACAGAAAAGAGATGAGACCTGACCTAAGCATGCCTAGAAACTAAGTGACACCTCGACCAAGGGCATTAAGCCCCCATGCACCAGCCATACACCAAAGATGCATCTCATCATCAAATTGTCTAACAAGCGCATCCACACACTTGGACGGGCTCTGTCGAACACGCAAGCATTGCATTGTTTCCATAGGAACCATGCACCCAAGATGATGGCTGAACTGAATCCTTAATTTCCTCTTCTCCTTGCTGACTTATCTCCGTTCTTAGAAATAAAACACTATGGCGCCAAATTGATGGCACAGAAAGGACTAGATAAGCAATCATATTAATGAGTATGAACCAAACCAATCACTACGGGGGAAGAAAATATACGTATATGCTCATGATAAGACAATATCCTGTTTCCGTACAGTTTAAACAATGTACACAAAATCTTTTATCTGATCATTGTTTATGATCATGCTCAAGGAGATAGCATAATAATCTACAAAACATATTTTAAAGAGCACCAACCTCCTGTGTACGTATGACTGCCAACATCAATCTAGGACAAATAAACTCATTAGAAGCTGCAGAGTGTGTCATTGCCATACATAAACGAAACGTCTGAATGTTTGGTTTCCTTCGATTATCAGAAAATGATGATGTAATTATTTATCTTATATGTCACTGGAGTCTTCTATTTTCTCATTATACCTTGTTGCATGTAAACAAAAAATTTCATATCAGGTACAAGAAAAAAAATTGCAAATTGCCTTCTTTAAATGATAGTGAGGTACTCCCTCCGTCCCAAAATATAAGTATTTTTAGGTTTGGTCAAAGTAAATCTATATTAATATTGACTATCAATAATAATAATAATAAAAGTGATAATGGTTTTTGTGACTGAACAAAAAAATTGTAATGTTTGATTAAGAATAAATGATGTTGTTAGATTCACCGCGAAAGAAATTATCATAATATTTAACTCTTCATATTTGAAACAATTTATTTTCTAGATATTAATGGTCAAAGTTGAAAAGATTGATTTTAACCAAACCTAGAAATGGCATCATCCCACTTTTCGAGAGAGTAATGCGACCTGAAGACCTGAGTTGGGAGGAAGCAACCTTAACATAGTTGCATCCTGAGTCCGCGAAGCAGATAATACCACTTTGCGAAGTGACAGTTCATGCAAGCCTAGAGGATCCATCGATGAATAATGCAAGGAAAGTTTCAGTAGATCGGGCCACCTTGTGAGAGAACGCATTCACCAAGCAGCACTCGCCATCGGGATTTCAGGATCTCTGCAAGAACAATGCGTAGGGAGTCACGTAAACGAGCCATCCGTTAGAGGATGCCACGCTTCATCGGCAGCAACATCATCAGTGATCAGCAAACGCCGTGTGATCATCGCACCCTTAGGGGACAAGCTCGAGAACCTGAGGTTAGAGAGCTCGAGAACCTGAGCGTGGCGCAGTCAGCGAAGCAGGGGAGGAAGCTAGCATGGCGCCAAGGATTTCCGAGTGAACGCCTGTCCACAACAATGGCGGAGTTTGGATCTTGCATGGTCTCAATTACGGCCGGGCGATCCGTTGTGCACGTCGCCTGATCCGGACGCCACCGCCGGGGTGTGTGCGTGTAGGACGCTCCCCTCGTCCCCTGGGCCATGCATGACGTACAGGAGGCGTTTGTTTCGCCGGCGCTCACACCGCCGGAACCCGTCGCCGGGGAGGACCTTGTATTGGCGGCCGCTCTGAACGATCGACGAGAGTAGGAAATTGCTTACTATCGCGTGGCCCACACCAGGAACTTTCTAAATTCCATCACAAGGATTCCCTAACCTGGCTAGTTTGATAATTCTAGAACAAAATTATCTCGTCATGTTGTTTCCAAACTGGCTCTCCAGTATCAGTCATGCTTCAGAGCGCAAATTTTATGTGTTCATTCAATCTAATATTTAGGATAGTGTGCCAAATAACCATGGCAAATTATTGGGTTCCTGACGAGAAAGAACTCGATTGAGCAATCTAATAGATTGGAGAGAATCAAACTATTCACTTTCAGAAATAATTTCCCTATGACAATAGTATCAAAACATTGACTGTGTTTGGTAAAGAGGTGGTGGAAGTCAAACATGCAAGCATGTTACTAAACATGTCTTATCTGAATACCAAGGAAGATAACACGAAAAGAGACCTCCACAAATAATAGCAGAATAATCCAACCACCATTCATACGTATCCAGTCATTAACAACAGTAGAATGTTGCAGTCCTGGAAAAACAGGGGCAATAAAAGGCCAGGATATGAGAGCTGGGACATCGTCATAGCATAAGTTCTCCCAAGTTAGCTATGTCGGTCCCTCACCATATAGCTAGGTATCAGGTACAAGAAAAAAAATTGCAAATTGCCTTCTTTAAATGATAGTGAGGTACTCCCTCCGTCCCAAAATATAAGTATTTTTAGGTTTGGTCAAAGTAAATCTATATTAATATTGACTATCAATAATAATAATAATAAAAGTGATAATGGTTTTTGTGACTGAACAAAAAAATTGTAATGTTTGATTAAGAATAAATGATGTTGTTAGATTCACCGCGAAAGAAATTATCATAATATTTAACTCTTCATATTTGAAACAATTTATTTTCTAGATATTAATGGTCAAAGTTGAAAAGATTGATTTTAACCAAACCTAGAAATGGCATCATCCCACTTTTCGAGAGAGTAATGCGACCTGAAGACCTGAGTTGGGAGGAAGCAACCTTAACATAGTTGCATCCTGAGTCCGCGAAGCAGATAATACCACTTTGCGAAGTGACAGTTCATGCAAGCCTAGAGGATCCATCGATGAATAATGCAAGGAAAGTTTCAGTAGATCGGGCCACCTTGTGAGAGAACGCATTCACCAAGCAGCACTCGCCATCGGGATTTCAGGATCTCTGCAAGAACAATGCGTAGGGAGTCACGTAAACGAGCCATCCGTTAGAGGATGCCACGCTTCATCGGCAGCAACATCATCAGTGATCAGCAAACGCCGTGTGATCATCGCACC
The DNA here is from genome assembly GCA_000970635.1 of Eragrostis tef. Classification (NCBI taxonomy): domain Eukaryota; kingdom Viridiplantae; phylum Streptophyta; class Magnoliopsida; order Poales; family Poaceae; genus Eragrostis; species Eragrostis tef. The sequence continues at coordinate 12,265 of LAPY01004497.1, read as the reverse complement.
CTTAGGGGACAAGCTCGAGAACCTGAGGTTAGAGAGCTCGAGAACCTGAGCGTGGCGCAGTCAGCGAAGCAGGGGAGGAAGCTAGCATGGCGCCAAGGATTTCCGAGTGAACGCCTGTCCACAACAATGGCGGAGTTTGGATCTTGCATGGTCTCAATTACGGCCGGGCGATCCGTTGTGCACGTCGCCTGATCCGGACGCCACCGCCGGGGTGTGTGCGTGTAGGACGCTCCCCTCGTCCCCTGGGCCATGCATGACGTACAGGAGGCGTTTGTTTCGCCGGCGCTCACACCGCCGGAACCCGTCGCCGGGGAGGACCTTGTATTGGCGGCCGCTCTGAACGATCGACGAGAGTAGGAAATTGCTTACTATCGCGTGGCCCACACCAGGAACTTTCTAAATTCCATCACAAGGATTCCCTAACCTGGCTAGTTTGATAATTCTAGAACAAAATTATCTCGTCATGTTGTTTCCAAACTGGCTCTCCAGTATCAGTCATGCTTCAGAGCGCAAATTTTATGTGTTCATTCAATCTAATATTTAGGATAGTGTGCCAAATAACCATGGCAAATTATTGGGTTCCTGACGAGAAAGAACTCGATTGAGCAATCTAATAGATTGGAGAGAATCAAACTATTCACTTTCAGAAATAATTTCCCTATGACAATAGTATCAAAACATTGACTGTGTTTGGTAAAGAGGTGGTGGAAGTCAAACATGCAAGCATGTTACTAAACATGTCTTATCTGAATACCAAGGAAGATAACACGAAAAGAGACCTCCACAAATAATAGCAGAATAATCCAACCACCATTCATACGTATCCAGTCATTAACAACAGTAGAATGTTGCAGTCCTGGAAAAACAGGGGCAATAAAAGGCCAGGATATGAGAGCTGGGACATCGTCATAGCATAAGTTCTCCCAAGTTAGCTATGTCGGTCCCTCACCATATAGCTAGGAACTTGGAAGAAAACACACATCATGATACTAAACATGGGAGGCATAGTTTGGTATCATCATAGCCTTCAATAGTAAGTGGCTCCAAACACCAAGTAAGATCAGATTTGCTCTGCTGCATAATTTCCATGGAGATAACAACACTGGTAAACTTTGTAGTCGTCCGGCAGTTGAGATTTGAAAGGCAAAGATTTGACAACAAAGCACCTCAGATTTCTCTGCTTCATCGTTCCGAAGGAAATAACCACACTGGGAAATCATTGTACTCGTCTGGCAGCTGAGATCTGCTAGGTAAAGATTTGATAACAAAGGGCCTCATCCTACCATTTCTCATGTTGTACACGCAACTATCATGGGTCCAAAAATCAGGAACAAAGTAGATAAGATCACCTTCAGCTTCATCAAGCAAACTTGCAGGAAAGGATTTGCTGCTGCCTGAGCCTACAGAGATACAATCACCATTAAGGCTGTGCATCTCAGTGAGTCCATGAGGGTTTGTGCTAAAGTCTAGAGAAAACACTTTGACCTTAATAACAGAGCGATTGTTACGGTTACATGTATCATAGTATCTGACAACTAACAACAGCTTTTCATGCCACACCACCATGTTGCAGCTCAAATAACCTTCATGCCATATGGGGTGTGGGGGGAGCGGCTCTGTCACACAATGCTCAACACAAGAGATGACGATCCCACCATTTTCCTCCTCAAGTACAAAAGCGCAGAGCCTTGCCCTGAACATCTGGAGCACGTACAGCTTCCCCTCGTAGAAAGTGATATCTTTGGGTCCATCAATGGCAACACCATCGCAAATATGCCATGACATCATCCCAGGTTGCCATAGAGCAAGGCTAGGTGAAGACATGAAGTCAGAGGAAGCAGCCACAATGAAATTGGATCCTAAGTCAGGTGAAGCAGATAGTACCACTTTGCTGAGTGACATTCTATATAGATCATTGATGCTAAAATGGACCTCACCCACACCATTGATGATAGGAAGAGTCTTATGGGAGTAAGCAGAGTAATTGTAATGCATATAGCACAGGTGCGGAAGATGGACCACTGCATGGAAGGAAGGATTCACCAAGAAGCAGTTACCATCGGCATCATTGTATTTCTTGCTGCGAGTTGCCACCACAAGCCATCCATCAAAAGAGTCCACACAACGGCCTTCATCGGCTGCCACCTCATCAGGCATCAGCAAACGCCGTGCAGGCCTCAATGTCCCCTCCTGGGACAAGAATGAGAACCTGAGATTGGCGAGTACCAGCAAGGGCAGTGGTGGGGGCAGACGGTGACCGTGGGCGGCAGCACGCCAGTTACCGCACACAGACAGCACACTGGCTCGGTCAGCAACGCAAATGAGGAAGCGGAGCACGATTCCCATGATTTCTGGCTGAATGCCCGCCCACGGGGACGCCTCCGCGTCAGACTCGTACCTCGATCTCTTGTCAAGCCTTCCGTCGAGCACGTCACCTGCACAGGCCACTGGCGACGTGTCACTCTACTCTGCGAACACCGAGTATACAACCACGGCATACGCATTGTGATACAGGGGATGAGGAACTTACGGGAGGTGCCGGCAACGGAATCCATGGCCTTCGGGGATCGGCGCCGCGAGGTTTCTTGATCCGACGAGCAAGGGGCCGTTCCGTCAAATGCCTTGTCTGCAAGACAGCGGAAGATTAGCGGTCACCGCGTAGATTCATGTGAGACTCAAACTGGTAGAGACGGGGGCCGAATCTCACCTGAGATTGCTGTGCCGGAATCCATGGCCGCCGCAAGGTGCTGTTCTGCTGTGGCGCCTGCGGGGACTGGGGGAAGGGCGGATTTTTGGGCAAGTGATTTTTTTTAGTCAGTTTTAGGCAAGTGCAGGCATCGGTTTTCTTGTTTCAGCTGGTGCCTGTAGGCTGGGCTCTACAGCCCAGTAGCCGAAAAAGGCCCAGGTAGGTGGTCCGTTTGGTATATCTGGATGTAGCTAGCTGGGCTTCTTACCAACTGGGCTATGCTTGAGCCATTCAGAAAATCTCGTGAAATTCCAGCGTAAGTTCACAAAATGGCTCAAACATTATCTTTGCAGCACCCCTCGTCAGCAGACAATATGAATAGGAAAAAAAAAGGATATTACATTGAAAATTTTCCAGTTTATTTCCTTTTTATTTCAACACCGGTTCATCATTTTCCACGTTTGCCTCGGGTGATTGGGAAAATTGTTTTTCTTAAATCGTTTTGTCTCCTTTCTCTCTAATGGAGTACTGTAGCTAGCTATCTTTACCTTCGTCATAGAGAGAATCCTTCCTTCATCGTGAATTTTTTTTATCAATAAAATAAACTTATTCCGAAGCATATTCGATTCCTATGATGGTGTGCTTGCAATTATCTCACTACATTCAGCATCTCAGGTCCAGGACGTCAGTTGTGGGAACAATCGATTATTGGGAAGTCTTCCTAACCAGCGAAGGGTGACGACGCTAAAACGAAAATCCCCCATGAATACAAACGGAACATTCGAGAAGGCTGGGAATTTGCCACCGCGACCTACGGAGACACGCCGACGCACGCGTCCCCACCTGCGCCACTCCCTCATCTACTGGCCCGACTCGCCCACCACAAAAATTCCACCGCCACGCAGCGTGTCCCCACTGTTTTCTTTCTTTTCCCTCGTGTCTTCCTCTCCTTCAAGAACGCCATGGAAATTCGACTGCTCCAGTGCGTGACTTCTAGCGAGCCTCGCTCCGATAGAAGGCTGAGTTAATCCCAGTGCTATCGATTTGCTTGCTGGTGCGCTTGCGTTTAGTTTGCTCTGGTCGGTGAGCTAGCTGCTAGCCGGTTAGTAGGTGTCCTGTCGCGTGTATATGGCCATGGCCGCGCCTTGGTCGTCGTCCTGCTGCGCCGGCGCCACGACGAGCGCTCCCCGTGCTGTTCCTTCTGCCGGCGTCAGGGGCGAGAGGCTGCGGTGTGCAGCTGGTTCCAGCGCGAGGAGCTGGAGGCGGCAGGGCAGGAAGAGGATTCGGCTCTCCGTTCGCGCCACGGCCACGGGGGCGACGCCGGCGCCGGCACCGACACCGCGGACGTGGCGTCGCTTAAGATCAAGCTGCTGGTGAGTGAGAGAAAAGATTGTCCAAGAATCCAACCCCCTTGCTGTTTCTTTGTTCCTGTCGCATGACTGATTTGTCCAAAACTCCAAACCCACCAAATCTTTTCAGAGCGCGGTGTCCGGGCTGAACCGCGGCCTGGCGGCGAGCCAGGAGGACCTGGACCGGGCCGACGC
>LAPY01004496.1:25320-37125 GCA_000970635.1 Eragrostis tef | reverse complement strand
GCCCCCCCCCCAGCCGCGGCAAGCTTCGCCGCAGGCAGTCGCGAGCTCCGCTCCATCCTTAAACCAAACTCCTTCATCCTCCACACAAAAGCGAGGCCCTACCTCGATCTCCCTCTCGAATGCTCGCTTCCGGTCGATCGATTATGTCTGTTGCTAGTCCTGAGTCTGAGTCCTATACCATGCACAGCCACTTTAATCAGCGAGGGCCTGCAAACACGATCAGCAGCAGGCGGATGAACTAGCTAGGGTCTCTCTTTTTTTTGTTTCTAGCAAAAAGAAAAGCATCGAGACCTTTGCAGATTGCAAAGTTGAAGAAAAGGCAGAGCGAGTTCATTTAATAAAGGACCCGGCTGCTGGCAACCTCTTCTCCCTCAACACTGGGACTTGTGCTTCTGCCTTTCCTCCACCTAGCTAGCCCTTGCGCAGCAGGTCGCTCATCAAGTCATCATTAATATTCCTCTCCGGTGCCGCAGGGCATCCAGGCACGACCTCGGCGCCCTGTACTTCGTCCCTGCGCAATGTGATCACCATCGTGAAGAGATCACCGGGGCAGGGCCAGCAACAGCAGAAAGCCGCCTAGTTGTCCGTCCTGCCGTTACCATAGGCTAAGCTATCCTACAAAGACGGGTTCCACAGCGTCACCCGACCAACTCAACGTGATACATGGAGTAGCACGCTGTCAGAGCAGCGCCGTCCCTGGACCGCTAGTTACATTCGCTTGGTGGCCAGATACCATGACGGAAAGCCTTTGTCCGATGCCTCAAATTCCTAGTTTACTTTTACAATGTTTTTGCGACCAAGTTTCAATGAACAGACATGATGCAGGAAAAAAAAACATGATCATTGTGAGAACTCACGCACAGGCTGTTGTATATATAGCTTTGAACACATAACCTCTCGCAACAAGCTTGAGTGCCTTTACCGACATGATATGAAGCATGTTGTCTTGTATATATGGACGCTAGAGTTTATGTGTGACACCCCATGTCACTGTGTTATAATTCCTGCAAGTGCCCCAAACTGAACAGAAACATCAAACCAAATCAAATTCAAAAATTCGAAATCAATAATTAAATAGATGTCAAACCAATGCTTGTGAAGCAACTCAGAAATTTCTGTAACACCTTGGGCCAACCAAAAATTCTTGAGACGGACCTTTATATATCACAATTGTGGAGAAATTTTGGTGATTTTTGAAATTTGTTTAGATGCTCAAATAAATCCCCAAATCTCCAAAATGACCAAATTTGGCCAGCTGCCATTTGAATTCCTTTGCAAATTAAAATGTGCATGTTATATCATTGGATTCCCCATCTTTCAAGCTTTCATTCAAGACCAGTTTCACAATTTGTGGCGCTCGTTTGCTAGTACAAATTGCGTGCACAATATTAGGGAAAATCTGAGTTTGAATATATCGGGAAAATGAGAAGATGTCGTGGGGCCCACTCGTCAGCCTCACCCTTCTCACTGAAGCGCGTCGGCGCTTTTGCGCCACGTCGCCGACGGTGTACGGCGATGCCGCGTGGTGCCCTAGCCCGCTCCTCGGCTGCTGAACGGCTTCAAAACGGCAGCCGCACCTTTCTCCGCTCTCTCCTACTCCATTTTGTCCTTTTCCACGGCCGCAAACCCTAGCCACCATTGTCACTGCCGAGCTCGACCTCACGTCGCCGCTGACGAGCTAGTTCCGGCGTAGCTAATCCCTCGCAAGGAACTGCCATGCCGTCCTGGGGCTAGTGCCGAGGTCGCCTTTGCGCACCGCGAGCCCAAGGATTCGAGCTTCTTCTCCGAGCCCGACCATGGGATAGCTTGACGGTTCGTCCCCATTTTCTCCCTTTCCGGTGAGTGGTTTGTCGATTGCTTGCACCCAAAGGTACTCACCTCGGTTGCGCACACTAGAAACCTCACCATTCTCCTTGTTTCTTAGCGACGCCGCCGGATTTCGAGTTTTCCCCGCCGCCGGTCTTCACCGCCGCGAGGAGCTTGTCGTCATCGACCATCTTCCTGGCTTCCTCGTCGACGACCGTGCTCGCGTCTGAGTTTCTCTGAGGCACCGTGCACCTTCTCCGCCAGATCTAAGACATCGGCGAGCCCTACTCCGCCTCGGCGACCCCATCGGACTTCCTCAAGCCCCCGCCGCTCGTCGCCGACAACCCTCCGGCCATTTCCGCTCCCTTCCGCCGCTCGAGGTGAGTCCGTCGTCCCGCGTCGAGCGCGCCGCCGCACTTCGGCGAACGGTGCCGGCCAGCACACCGTGGGCCACAACGCCTGGATTTCGTGCGACAACACCGGATCCGGTTTGGCCGCATGTGTAGCCCTCCGCGCGTTCTTCCACGCGAGTGGCTGGATCTGTTGTGGAAGAGCCCAGATCTGCTATGGCCACGGATCTGTAGCCACCTTTGTGGCACAGATCTGATTGGTCGCGCCATTTTCAATCCTTTTTCAAATATCTATAAATTACCAGAAAATGCCTGACAATTGTAAAATGCATAATAAACTGAATACACCTTAGAAAAATATGAAACCGATTTTGTTCGATTCCTTATGCTCAAATCTATCCAGAAAAAATGCCAAATCACACAAACTTGTTCTCTGTTTTCTGTCAAAAAACTTTTGTATAGATTTTGATTAAATTATATTTAAGTTTCTGTTGTTCATTAAATACTGAAAGATTGCATGCCTATTAAGCTATTGTTCACACACTTATAGAATATTTGTATACTGTCATATCCTGTTTAGTTATTTACTTATGATTTAAACCATTTTCTGTATTGTTTAAATTATTGTAAATAATTCAGAATGCAATAAATCATCAAACTTCACAGTAAATTAAGCTCAGTGGTGTTGATCTTTAGAAAAATGCCACTGGACTGAATATAAGCTTCCAAGTATCTGTTTCAATGAAGGAAATACTTCTAACAAAACTAAGTTAATAAACTTAATCCAATTAAATCTTTGATAAATCTCTTTCTTAGTATAGTGTAAACGACTGTCCTGTTAAGTACTTAAATCATGTCTGTATATTATTATTGTATCTAACTTGCATTCATTCCTTGTCATGACGTATAGTGACTAGGACGACTCCAAAGCCCCTAGACATCCAGCTGCCGAAGGAGGAGGAGCAGACTGACACCCATGACCCCGCTAGCTTAGCTCCTGAGCTAGTAAAGCCCCGGTGCATGCCTACCTGTTATAGAATTTTTATTTCTCACTTGCTTGGGGCTAGTATTTGTTTGTGCATTAAGTTTATTAGGAGTTGATGTGACACCATAAAACTGTATTAAGATTCCCTTCCTATTCTACCTTGTGTCCTATTTTTGTAGCAGTTGGTTATAAGTTATCGTTAGAATCTACTAGGCTTAGTGGCTATTGCTCGGTAGAAGTCGAGTAGCGAGTGGTAGGTCCCACTCGCATGTTAGGAATCAGCCTGGATTGTTTGTTCAGACCGAACGGGGAATTGTTTGCATAGGATGGTTGGAGAAGGATGGGCTTTCACGGTGGTAGCCCCTTCTGTGTCGGTAAAGGACTGTCCGTTGTTGGTCCTGTTGAGCAAGTTCGAACGTATTGATCACATACTAATGTTTTATGGGCCTACTAAACCAATGTAGCCTGTGTTGCCCTAGTGTGCAGGGATAGCCGGCTCTTTCTATCATGGCATTTGAGAGAGAATTGATGCCTCCCAATCAGGACGTACGTCTGGGATGGGGACCGTGCGGGAGGGTCGTTCTCGGGAGGAGTTAGATTCACCTAGCTCTAGGTGGATCAGCGTGAAAGGTTGCCGCATATGGCTTTTGCGCATGTGCGTCATGTGGTCAGGTTTTCTCCTGCAAGATGTACATCGATGTCGTCGCTCTCGGAAATGAGCACCACTTGTTCACTGAGTCACTTGTAGTGTGATTATTGGGTGATGTGATGAGCTAGTTTATTACTATATTTATTTACTATTGTTCTGCTGACATGGTGTATTGTTTGTATCTGTTTTAGTGTAAGTGCACTGTATTTTGATTACGTACTTAATTTTCAAATTAAAACTGGAAAGTAAGGATCCGATAATTGGTGCGGATTTATGCGCATGTGTCAGCTTACGCTTTTATAGCCTTGCATACTAGGAAATGGCTATAGTTAGCCATGTTAACGGGTAAGTCTTGTTGAGTATTAGTTGCTCAGAGTTTGGCTATATGATGTTTTATGCAGATAGGTCTTTGTTCTTGACTCGACTGGTGGAGGTGGTCAGTAGGACGGACAGTCTCCTGAGCACTGGACGGTTCACTGGGAGCTGGATGAGTGATCCCCAGCTGAGTTCGCATCATTTGATGCAGATTCGTGTATCGTGAGCGCGTGCTCCTTGATGTATCGTAGTTTCTTCAGACTTGGACTTCGTTTCGTTGTTGGACTTCCGCTGTGATACCTGATGTTTTAATTGGACTAATGTAATAACTTTAAGACTTAATTTGTGTCTTTTTTGTGATGTACTGTTGTATCTGTTCATCAGCACGTACCGACTCGATCCTGTAAATAGCGGCTACGTTATGCTCATCACTCACTTTGCGTTTGGATACTTATCTTATAGCCACATTTGATTCTCTAACTTTACTACCCCGTCGTGGGAAAAACGCTACCTGCAATCAATTATGTGCAGTTGTATTGTTGCAGCTTTGACAGATCTAGCTAGCTATTGTGCACGTACTTATGAAGGTAGGTTAGTGCCAATAAATCGGAAACATGATATTGTCTGAACTTATAGGGTCTTTCCTATAGTACTTTCCTTGCATTTCGATCTGTTTTTTGCAGCCAGGTTTATAAAAAAAATATAAAGATGATCTTGTAAAGGACTCATGCAGGCATTTCACATTTCTAGGTGCAGCGGTAAGGGCAGGTATATGAACACCGAATGGGTACTGGTCAAGCTCCCTTTCAGGCATGGACTAAACTGCAAAGAAGCTCCCCTCCACGTATGCACACGGTACAGGGCAGCTGCAAGTTTAGCGCAGCACGGAAATTCCGGGGAAGACACCTCAAAGCCCTGGTGAGACTTTGCACTGCGCGCATGCTAATTTCCCGGTGGCTCCTAATCCTAAACTTAGCATGCATGCAGCACTGAATAGCTCAGTTAAATATGGATGATTCTGATAACACCATGGGAATGTATTGGGGATAAGTCGACACAAATCTTTGAAGCCTCTTTCTGGTTACTATATACATGCACGATAATGGGGTCACCGTCTCACGGTGTGTATGCTCATCACTTGCGCGTTAGGAAACTGATCTGCAACCTCGAATGTCTGATCTTGACAAATACATACACTACCTTTCAACCCTCGAAACAAAAGAATAGCTACATTCAATTTCTTATGCGGTCGCACTGTTGCAGACTGACTGTTGGCAAAAACCTAGATATTGTGCCGCTATGAAAGGTTCGTTGGTTATAATATTAAATCTTCAAAGAAATGCATATTCTTCTTAGCACCTTTGAGGTCCTGGGTTCGACTCCCGGTGAGAGCGAATTTTCTAGGATTTAACGGATTTGTGCTTTCAACGGTAGGCGACACAGCCGTCGACAGCGAGGTGCCGGTGACTTCGTCAATCTCGAGGATTTGCCGGCTCAGTCTTCGAAGATGCTCATAGAGGTAGAGTTTGCGTATGTGCGTTCATAAAGGTGAGTGTGCGTGCACGTTGTATGTGTCTAAGCTGTACTGTGTAATCGCAAAAAAAATATCCCTTCTTAACATGATACAAACGTTCAAGTTTTTCTATTGACAAAAGTCCCTTTTGTTCTTTTATCTCTTTTTCCTAGAGCAGAGAGTCTATGCTTTTGGCAGGTGTGTAGAACCAGTATTAAGAAACGATAGAAGGATCTACATTCAGTGGTTTTAAATAAATATCTATTTACACAGTCAAATATATTTTCTTTGTACCAGTTCATTTCCTTGAATACACGTGGACATCTGAAATAAGGACATCACTGAATATCGCCTATGATTCCTCATTCCTCAGAGAAATGGACAATTTGCATTACTCCAACCACATGCCTCTGCCACTACATTGAAGATCGAGCGACATCATTACTTATTCACTTTGGCCCTGTGAGACGTAAGGGCGTGTTTGGCAGCTGCTTGAAAGCAGCTTCACTCTTGGCTTATGAAGAAAAGAGCTTTTCTCCTGCCAAACACCCTGGAGAAGAAGCGCTTCTGAGCAATTGAGTGATAAGCCGTTCTGGAGAAATGAACTAGCAAGGAAAAACCCGAAATAGTGGCTCATTCAGCTTATTTCTGACACATACCTCCATCTTTCCGATTCGCCCCTCGCGCATCACCCTCGCGCCGCCCCGTGCGTTCGTGCACCGCACCAGTCGCTGCGCTGCTGCCGCCCACTACGCGGCCGCCGCTAGCACGCTCCAGCGCCGCCGCTGCCCAGCGCGCCCCCGCTTGCTCGTGTGCCGCCTCGACCCAACGCGCCCTGACAATAGGAAGGTGGTTCTGGACTTTGACAGAGGGGAATGGGGGAGGAGGTAACGAGCACTCGATTTTTCTTTTTTTCTTGGTGCAAAGTGTTCGAATCGAACACCTATGCAAGCTTATCGGATGCTTGGCTATGGCGAACAGGTGGAGCAGCACAAGGTTGAAGAAGATAAGCAAGAGAGAGAAACGATGGTCATGTGTGCTATTCGGTAGATGATGGACCGTATGGGCCAAGCAAATAGCTACCAAGTTTAGCGTTATTTCTTTTTCTTCTTTTTTTCCTCTATACTATTTCATTATCATTTGTATAATTTGAGGGCAATCTACAGTTTCATGTATTAGTTCAATTTATTTTGTTTTCAAATGTGTTTAGCCATGTCTCAAATAGACAGGGGTATTTAGGTCATTTTGACATGATAAGCTGTTTTCAGAAAACACAGGATAAGTTGTTTTGCCAAACAGTTTGACAGAATAAGTTGTTTTCACGGATAAGTCAGAATAAGTCAGATAAGCTGTTTTCACAAAAAAGCTACTGGATAAGCTGTTTTCACACTAAAGTCGGAATCTCTTATGCTGAATTGTCTTTCCTGCTTCTCCTCCAGCAATACCTTCATCAGCAGACCACTCGATCACCATGTAAAAGATTATGCAGGGAGTCCGGACTCCGGACCGTCCTCGACCAGTAATTCGTCCCCACCGCCGCCATGGGGAAGCGGCCTTCCTGAACAGTATGTTATCGTGACTGAAGGCCCTTTTCCGATGCCTCACATTCCTAGTTTACTAGTAAAAAGTTTTCGCGGCCAAAGTTTGAATGAACAGACACGATGCAGAGAATTAAAACACTTTACTTGTGAGAACTCTTGTACAGGCTGTTGTATACATAGATATTGACGCTAGCTAGTGTGGTTACCGTATGTATGCTCATTACGTGTGCATTAAGACGCTGATCTGATAGCCGCTTTCGATTTCCTATCTTTCCTAGTACAGGTACAGGACACTGCCTCTGAGGCCACAACGAAAAAGGCTATCAGCAATCCGTTGATATAAATTTATGATATTGAGTGTTAAAGGTGGACAGCCCTATCTATTTTGCACGTAATATGGAGGGTAGTTGGAGATAAGAAATCAGAAACATGAGGGAATTTCGATCTTTTTTCTTTCAGCAAAGAACGAGGTTCAAATAAAATATCAATGGACCGACAAATTAAAAATCCATATTTTCTTCCAAGTATATATTATTACCTCTTCTACAAGAATCTATAAAGCACATTTATTCTAAAGAAGATTTTATTTATATTATTATGTTTTTTTCTCAGTCACAAATTAGAACCGATATAGTACGAAATATGAAATTTTCCAGATGATTAGAACATATATTTCTACTAGTGTTTACTGTCACAGTTGCTGTAGAGTGATGACTTCGATTAAAATTGTTTGTTGTTCGTATGACCTTATTCTTTGTTGATCATGGACTGGGGCTGTTTCAAAGACAGGTATCCTTTTTTTTTGAACGTAAGTACCCTATTTTTAGATCTAATGGAAAAATCGTGCATGACATGTTATATGTCACGTTCACGTGCCTATTATTTCTGTTAAAAAGTGGGCATGCTACAGACCACTCAAATGGACAATGTCAGGAAGCTATAAAAACAGTTAATTGAACAAAAACCATGGTTTGTACAATAAGATTTAGCTTAAGTTTATCACTTTGCGCATCTGTAAACTTACCATCGCCTAACCGAATCATTGTGTTCAGGGATGTATAGGGTGGGCACAATGGCATGCCACCAATCCTCGGCCCTAACAGAGCATGGACTGGGGCTGTTGTATTTTTGTCGCATGTGTACGAATGTCAGTTGCAAGTAGAACTTGAGTTGTATTAGGTGTTAGGGATAGAGTTTCTTATTAGACTTGTATTTCCAGGCTCGTAAACATATGAGGCCACCACCGTTGCAACCACAACAACAATAGATTGCAATAGGCAAGGAGTGAAGATGGCGAAGGCGGTGTGCCCTAAGGGCTGAGCCGTGTACGCCTAGACGCTGGTGTTACTACAGATTTGATGGGGAGGGGCACTCCTAGTCATGGCCCGATGATAGGCACATCACTGAACCTCGTTAGAAAACATTGTGCCGCCGTGTCATTTTGTTTTCTGTGATCATATGATTTGGTTCTCACTACACCATGTTCTAAATTTGCCAACAGTCAAGTGTAGGGAAATATAATCAACACTTCATATGTAGTGGGCATAGATGCCAACACTTCATATGTCGGCATAGATGCCTTTTGCCAACAGTAGAGACTGTCGGCGTAGGTCTGCCATGGTGTAGTGGCTTGTGTTCATGGGGAATCACTTCCGCACCTGATTATCTAACAGGGGCCTGATGGGGTTAGTAGTTTGGCATCATAGCATGCGGGTGGGTTTACGAGGACAAGGAGGAGCTCAAGGAAAAACGAGTGGCCTCCGATCGATTTCTGTAGTGGCTTCCGAAGCGAGGTGGCGTGGAAACCCTGGATGGGAATACACAGCACCACGGATGCAATGTGCGGGCACAGTGGTGTCTGCAGCTGTTGTGTTCTGATCATCAATTCGTGCGTTGTGATGGCGAAATTTGGGAGTTATTCGTGTGACTGCTCAATTCGCCCACTGCATTAATGTTTCTTTCACGATGGTTCTTAAACATGGGGTTCTGCAACTTCAGACGAGGAGGAATTGAATTGTTAGTGCTGCATTAGTTTTCTTGGTCCTCACCCGCCATCCGGAGCTATATATAGACAATTCAGAGCCAAGTGTTAGCATGTTCCTTTTGTGTTGAATCTTTTTTATGATGCAGAAACAGACAGAAACCAACTTCAGGCGTGTGACAGAATCTCCCAGGTTTGTCTCCTGCATAAATGTATCTCCATAATTCGGATACATCCTAACCCTAGCACACAACACTAGTACCTAAATATCTATGAGCCATGATAACAATCACAGAAAAAGAACTGGGCATAATTAAGTTGACACAAATCTATGAGATGTCGTCTAGTGCCTGCGTGGAGGCTCTTATGGTAGGAGATTTTTTATCATCACTTTTGAATTATGATACTCTGATTTTGTAGTCCTTTAGATATCCTATATTAATTTATCTATGCCGTAAGATATTTAAGTACCACATAGATAAGAAAAGAAGTATTTCAGTCATTGCTGCAATCCTGCACGTTCTTGTATGCCAAGCTGTAGTGCAAACCAACCACATATATAGAAACTGATCAAATGAGGTACGGAATAAAGTATTAGCTTGAAAAACTCTGTCCAAGCATGAAGACGACATATCTGCTGTTACTCAAAAGAAGAAGCTTGAAATTACCAGTCACAGTTTACAAAGAATCCAGGCTACTGTCACGAAAGAGTTTTTGGAATCTTACTATTGGACCTGAATAAGTTTAGGAATACATATTATCTTCCGGATGTAGAATTTTATTCTTAACAGTGGCATGGATGTCTTTATCAGTTCCTTTCAAAAAAAAAATGTCTTTATCAGTTATATCGGAATCTGTCTGTTTGGTTGTAATTCAGTCAAGCCAAATGAAGAATTGAGAAGCCGCCTAGCGATGTCGGTTCACGAGGTTAATACTGTTGCTAATTAATAAGATCGGTGAGGCTGAGATTAGGCGGTGTTTAAGTGAACAAAATGAAGCTTGCGCAAAAGTGCATGTAGAGACTCTGAAGATGTCCTCCGCTGTTTAGTTCCAACATACTGCTCAAGAATTAGCGCATCTTGTTCACGCTGATTTGCATTAATAGAATCTCACCTCAATTCGCAAAATATTCTTACGCACATAAAAAATCTACTGCACATAAAAAAAACAGTTTGGAGTTTTAGTCTAAAAAAAGTTATCATAGCATTGCTGGCGATGCCTAACAGTGTCATAGCAACGCTAGATCAAATTGTTTGGCCTCGGGAGTGCATATCAAGTGTTTTTGTTTCTTTTTACACAAGTTTCTTTTTCATATGTATGAGGCCGAACCTGCTGGTAATGGCCGTCAACCAAGCAGGTTGATAAGCTTTCCCAATGCCTCCTAACCCTATCCACTAGATTTTGGGAAGGGAGGTGTAATTTTCATGCAAAGAAGACAAATGGTTGTTTAGGCCTACATGGAGGTTCTTCACCACTGCTAGCTCTTATAGGCTCATTCCATCACACCTAATTTATGTCATTATTGACTTCAGAGTAAAATACACTGATAGTCCCACAACTTGCCTAAAAGGTGTCACCAATATCTCCGGACTCTAAAAGTATCTACATCCCTTAACTTGATAAAGTGTGTCATCTATGTGAGAAATCTAGAAGGCACCCCTTTGTTTAATGTTGTAGTTCCTTGCAGGGTATGGCTTCTTATCTATCTGTGATTGTGCTAGATGCAATCAAATAACGCTTTATAGTATGATAGCAAAAGTGCCCGTGTGTTGCTACGGGTTGCCTCAAAAAAAAACCTCATATTGTGACTTGTTAATGTTACTCATACAACCTTATATTTATACATATGGAGTTGTGCATGTAGACAGCTGATAAACTTCACCTCCTGTTTGCAGTATTCAATTTTTCAGTCACTTTTCCTGACTTTGACCTACATCACTATTGCAAAACATCTCAGACATATGAACACAACTAATATAGTGCAAAATTGCAACATGTTTAAATCTGAAAATAAAGTCTGAAAGCAATGAGATATTTAAACTGTTCAGCGATAATGAAGTACATAAAGACACTGCAAGTCTCATATCGTAGTTGTAACTGTAACAGAGAAATTTAGACAAATCGATGATATAACAGAAGCTGCTAATAGGGAATGAAAATGGGAAAATTCCTTCAGCGCCACTGGAAAATTTTCACTTCCCTTCATTGCCACCGCTTAAACTTGAATCCTTTCACTGCCAGCCTTGTTAAACTTTTTCCCCGTCGCTGCCAACGCGGTCTATTATGTGGGTCTGACGTCGTCACGAAGCAATGGAAAGACCGGATTACCCTTGGATGGCGTCTGCGTCCATTCGGCTCTGCAGCTTCGCCTAGGATGGATCAAAGTCTCGATCCTTGCCTCTGCTCTCGCCGCCTCACATCCGGGGGAGGAGTGGAACCAGGGCCTCCCTACTCCCTAGTCGGGCGAGCCGCGGCGACGAGCGAACATGCCGCGGAGGACATAGACTTGCCAGGAAATAGAAAATTTTGAATTCGCTTTTGAGCTAGGTTCAAACTTGAGGGACGGAGCCTTTCGTTCGGGGAGTGGGATAAGGTGGTCACATGTGGGCGAACTGGTGAGCCACATCGGCGAGTGGACAAGAGAGTGGATGGGCGGACGAGCCAC
>LAPY01004495.1:29916-41214 GCA_000970635.1 Eragrostis tef | reverse complement strand
TAAATTATACCTATCAACCATGTTCTTCCAAGCAACTTCAACCTCTTCTATTGTTAATGAATCATATACAGCATTGCCAAGAGAAACTTTGATGTCTTTATATGCTGAATATCTTCCAAACTTCTCTGGCGTCGAACCGTTTTGCAACAGGAGTGTCATCCATGCCTCCGTAAGTGCAACGGATAAAATTATGCTTCCTTTTTACATTCTTTTTCCATCTTTCTAGTATATATTTGGAAGGAACCTCCTTTACCTTCTTTTGCGTCAGCAAACATAACACATGCCTACAAAGAATGCCTCTGAACTCAAAGCGGCGACAAGAACACTTAACCTCCAATTCCTCCTTATTTAAAAAAATATTATATATGACATCCTTTCTCCTGTCATCACCAATTTTCATGTCCTCAGTCACTTGATATTCTTCTACAGCACCTTCTTTGTTTAGGAAAGTAGAATAGCAATACATCTTGTGTATTAGCTCTTCTTGGAACTCCTGAAACTTAGAATTTGTATAAACTGACTGGAATTGCTTCTCAATGTCATAATGAGTGACACACGGTCTAGATGCGGAGAAAGAGTGAAAATCAGCGGTATTCTCCTTCTCAACTTTGTCTCTGAGAGCATTCTCGTATTGTCCAACAAATTGCCTCAAGGTTGTCTTAGAGTTGACATACCCATCAAAGAAGGAATTCATACTCTCGCTACGTTGAGTTGTAGACATGCCTGCCCAAAAGGTGTCCTTCACAAATGCTGGTACCCAACGGTGGTGCCTGTTGCTATACATTACTTGTATCCATTCATTGTCCGATAAATTATACCTATCAACCATGTTCTTCCAAGCAACTTCAAACTCTTCTATTGTTAATGAATCATACACAGCATTGCCAAGAGCAACTTTGATGTCTTCATATGCTGAATATCTTCCAAACTTCTCTGGGATCTTTTTCATTATATGCCACAAGCACCATCTGTATCGGGATTCTGGAAATACTATTTCGACAGCATTTTGAATTCCTCCAGCCTGATCAGTTATAATTGCCTTTGGTAGACGACCTGACATACATTTCAGCCATGCCTTAAATAACCAAACAAATATTGCGGTATCCTCATTGGACAATAATGCACATCCTAATAAAACTGACTGTCCATGATGATTCACTCCGACAAAACAAGCGAAAGGCATATCATATTTGTTTGTCAAGTACGTGGTATCAAAAGTAATAACGTCACTGAAAGACTCATAGACTGCTCTACTTCTTGCATCAGCCCAGAAAACATTTCTAAGTCGAGATTCCTCATCAAGATCCATGATGCTAAAAAAGTTAGGATTATCAGACTGCATTTTGACAAAATAATCACGAACTGCTTCAGCATCACCATTTCCAAAGTTTAATCTTCTTGTTTTATCTAATAATCACGAACTGCTTCAGCATCACCATTTCCAAAGTTTAATCTTCTTGTTTTATCTAATAATCACGAACTGCTTCAGCATCACCATTTCCAAAGTTTAATCTTCTTGTTTTATCTAATAATCACGAACTGCTTCAGCATCACCATTTCCAAAGTTTAATCTTCTTGTTTTATCTAATAATCACGAACTGCTTCAGCATCACCATTTCCAAAGTTTAATCTTCTTGTTTTATCTAATAATCACGAACTGCTTCAGCATCACCATTTCCAAGGTTTAATCTTCTTGTTTTATCTAAAAAGTTGCGGCAATCTTTCTCACCAAAAGTAAGATTCTCATGTCCACCAGCTGCCACAACAAAAGAGTTGAAGTTCTTGTTTACTCTTATGCCAGCCCTATCATTTATCTCAAGCCTCCTTTTAACATGCAAATCTAGTTTTCTGTTGCATCTATAGAACCGAGATTTATGTGGGCTCAATCCATGATTGTGATCCAAAATGACTGCTGAAAGCTGAAATTTACCATCAGGTTGACGGATAGCATTTATTTTTGCCTTGCATTCTGTCCCAGATAATGGGTTTGGCTTCAACAAATTTTTTGACTTGGACTGACCTTTACTATATCGACAACAGGAAAGCGTAAGGTATTTCAATTTTTTATCCTCTCCAAGCCTTGAGCTTCGTCTACTGACACCAAAACCTTTTGATTTACCATAATTTGTGTAGTAGTTCCACACGGCCGTTTCATTGTCGAATGTCATTCCTAAATATGGTTCTTCGGTTGATAAACCATTTCCTTCGTCAGTACCATTCTCTTCACATAATTCTATGCCCTCGTTGTGTTGTTCAGTGCCCTCATCATCCGTAGAAATTGACATGTCACTGTTTGATTCTTCAGCGATGGCATTGCTGAATTGGCCATCCATTCCTGTATACCATATATGCGTAAGCACGTCATTAGAAGATACTCTAAGGTGAGCTTGAATGAAAGATAAATTACTAAATGAAAGCTGACAGATAAAGTATGCATTCCAAGTTGATGGCTTGCTACATCATGCTCGACCAATCTCTAGCATAAAATCGTTTGATTATTCTATTCATCCAGAAGCATGCTAGAGAACATGATGTCGCGTACCTGAGAAACCGATGACGAGACCCGAGATGCTTGCCAGATCGGACCGGGATCGCGTCGCGTCGATCGCCGGCTTTCGCGCGGCCACGTACGGCCAGGATCACGAAGACGGCGGCGGCGTCGTCGTTTGCACTAGGTTTCCCGCGACTTGACGAGGACAGACGTCGGCCTGCCCGTGTGTTAGGCCTAGTTATGGCTAACCATGTTTAGATGGAAGAATTAGTGTACCCATACGCCACCTGAGCTGTGACAAGGACGGATCTTACGTCAGCGCGTGGAAATTGCGTAGCAATTTCGTGGATGTAGCATTACTGGGTGTCAGTTTACCATCAGCCAACGGCAAGCTTGAGATCAACAAGAGACGTAAAACCTCATTCACTTTTTGATTTTGCCGACAGCAAAACTACGACGGGCCAAGGCGGACGTGCCAAAAATTGCTTCTATCGATGCCTAGCTTCTTACTTCTGTCGATCTGTTTGATGGGAAATTGCTGGCCCTGTTTTGAGCGCAGAAATTTCATTGGAACTTAACAGGAAACTACACGTCCGAGAATGAAAGTGGTTGTCTCATATCAACTGGACAACAACTTGATATATATACACATACCCCGTTCTTGTTCTAAACGGGGACTTCGTCATCAACCATGCTTGAGTTTGCATAAGTAGGACTTCGTCATCATTTCCTGGCTCGGCTATATATGTTGATACCAAGTGCGTAGCACAGGGTCGCCAAGTTTATGTCCCGTAAACGTAAGATAGAGGTGGTGGGCGGGCACATACATTCGACGGCGGTGAGGGAGCATATCGTGTCGGCGACGGTCAACGACGTGGTCAGCCGCACCATATCCGCGGTGGTAGGAAAGCTAGAGGAGTATGCCGACGTGGAGTGCCAGGTGGAGCACCTGGACACGCTGGTAACCATGGTCCGCAGCGCGGTGGATGCGGCGGAGGGCGTGCACATCCGCAACTGGTGGCTGCGCCGGTGGCTCTGGAAGCTCCGTGAGGCCGCCTGCGAGGGAGCCGACACAGTGCGCTCTTTCAGGCGGCGAGCCGCGGAAGAGACTGACAGCGACAACACGGGGCACAGACCCTGGTGTCTTGGGATGGCCAAGAGTCTGCTATTCGGGGACGGAGGCGTCGCCGCGCTGAAGTCCACGGTGGCGCGGCTAGAGGAGGTCACTACCGGCCTAGGGGATTTCCTCAAGCTGCTCGAGATGGAGACCAGGACGGCGCCATTGCATCAGCAGCCGCCACCGGCAGCGGTTCACACCGGTCTGCGTGTCTTGGGTGCGATCGGCTTCGCGGTCGGTGCCAGTGTGATCTGGATTGCGTTCCAGGTTCGGAATAAAATTTTGAGACGACGGGAAGGAGCTTGCTAGGCCAGCTACAGCGAAGCTGAACACGAGACGGCCTGCATACATACGACAGCAGTGACAAATGGATTTCTTTTGTGTCCTCGATTCCATCGCACTGATTGCACAGAGTATACTAGCTCGCATCTTTAGATTGATTGAACAGCATAAAGATGCGCATCTTCATGTCTTTCCAAGCGAGAAAAAATGAATCATCACGACGACAGGAAGCTAGGCAAATTTTTGTCTTCCTCTCCATGGCTCCTTTTAGATGTTTTGTGACCTACAGCCAATGAGGCAAATGTGAGGCCGCGTCGACAACATCGCAGGTAGCAGTACGACACGGCCAGAGCGCAAGGTAGAAGAGCTCAGGTACCTGAACCATGATGACCGCGGCGATCGACAGGTACGTCAAGGGCATAAGAGCGTCCACGACATGTATACTGGAACGCCTGGGCATGCTGCTCATCGTGTGAGCGCCGTGCACACATCCGCAACTGGACCGCAACGCCGCGCTCGATGGAGATGACCATGTTGAACAGAGCCGACCGCGTCTTTCACGAGGGACCAGTGAAGTGAAAACAGTGTAGTTTGCGTCGTGGAGACGCGCCATTTTGCGGACATCGTCACGAGAAGATGGGTTCTAGCTAGCCTAGACTCCAGAGATCAACGGCCTGTAGCACTCAATGTCGGTGGTTGGTGGAATCCTGGATGACGCCGGCCGCAGCGAGCCGCCGGGGCACCACTACCTAAGCACACTAATCTGGGCATGTCATGTACGACAACCTCAGCGAGAAGTACGAGGAACGTGCATGATAGTGACATGATGGAGTGACTCGTGCGGTGGACGATCACTGCGAGATCAGTAAGAACAACCAATAGATTTTGTTTACGTCAAATCCAATGCGGTAATGCGGTTATGTGCACCCGGACACTATAAGCCTTAGCACTGAAGCAAGCACTACGCGTACTATCCTGGTTTGGTTTTAGCTAGCTAGCTGCACGCGGCATCATGCATATGGCATTGTGCAGCTCCACACTATATTAGTGACACAGCCAAGGCTACTCTCTCATGATTCAGGAATCAGCCAGAAAATATAGCAACTGATATAATGTCTCAGCCGCAGGGCAAGCTAGAACAGCTCGGAGAGGTGGTGGTCACGGCGGTGATCGAGGTAGTCATGGGCTTGATGATATCCACATCGATTGGATGGTACTGCGCGAAGCCCGCAAAGATGAGCCTCGTCGACGACCAGCTGGAGCGAATTCGGATGCTAGTCCTCATGCTACGCAGCGTCGTGGAGGAGGCCGAGCGCGTGCACATCACCAACAGGTGGCTGGGCCACTGGCGGTCGAGCATCCTCGACGCCGCACGTGACGGTGAGGAGATGCTGCGTGTGCATTTTTCTTTCTCACAGAGGGGTGCGGTTACGGAGGTGGATGCATTGTTTGCCGGGAATAACACGCTGTGGAACACCATGAAGCGCATCGTGATTTGGTCGGCAGAGAGCTTTCTATTATGCTTTCGTCGTGACGATGATGAGCTGAGGAGTACGGTGTTGAGGTTGGAGAAGGGTTCTGCGGGCATCCGTGACTTTCTCAGGATGCTCGACCGGGAAATACGGAGGTCAATGCCAGCACCGCAAACACCTGCAGCAGACGGTGATCATGACACCGATGATGATGACACCGATGATGATGACGACGATGATTATGACACCGATGATAATGACCGCGACAACGATGGAGGAGGAGACAGAAATGGAGGACGAGGAGACAGAAAAGGAAGCAGCAACGACATAGCACACACGCGCACGATCAGTTGGCCAAACACCAAGGCCATGGTAGGATCAGCTTTCAATTACATTGGCAGCTTCTTAAGGACCGGACTGACAATAATGATACAGAACATTCGACAAGCCATGGACAAGCTAAGAGCATTGTTCTCCCGGCGTCTCGTGACACCCAAGACGGACACGCGGAGGCTAGTTCTTCGAATCTGTCGTGTTCTTGAACAGACTGAGACGATGGAGCTTAACGGCAACCACTGGCTGCTAATATGGCGACGGGAGCTGCGGGATGTTGTGGACACAGTGGATCACACCACTAGGGCGACTTCACGCGACATTGACCATCAACGGATTGCGCGTAGAGTGGAAATAGCGGCAGCTCTCGTTGAGGAATTTTCCATGTTGGTCAAGATCAACGCTGCGGCCAATGCAGCCCGGAAACTGTAGCTCCAGATGCTTATATGTAGACACCAGAGCTGTTATAGTTATCGACAATATATATCAGAATCTGCTACTGATGGAATCTATCTATCTACTCAAATAACATTTGGCCAAAAAAAAGGAGGTACTGAACTCGCTCTCAAGGGTTAGAAACTATCACAACAATCAGATGAAAAACTAAACTAATGAAAATGATTCAAAATAAGGAACTCCTGGAGTTTCTCATTGATTGAGATTAAAAGGAAAGGATTTGCCCTGTCAACATGATTCCGCATTATGGATTAATTAGATTGATACAAAAGGATTTGCCCTGTCAACATGATTCGGCATTATGGATTAAATAGATTAATAATAGAGTCCTGTTACGGTACCCTTTTGACCTCTTGAGAGGTAAAAGCTCAAAAGTAAATCTATACCGTCGATTAATTAAATAAAAAAAAAGATTTGAAGGAGAGAAAAACGGTGGATATTCAGGAAGCAAATCGCACCTCCGCATCTTTTGGCCGTAGATTCTCTTTGGCCCGGAACAACAACTTAGCCGAACGATTTGATGACACTGTTCTATACATGTACGATACAACTAACGTATTTCTCTACTGTTCTGTTTGCTTCTCATTGGACATCGTTCTTCTACCTCTTTTTTTGTGTGTTTTTATAATAAAATTGCAACTTCCACATGAATATGTGTTCAACACGTCTTTGAACATTTAATAATAAGAAAAAGATGAAACGTGCAGGACGTCACACGCCGAATTTGTTTCAAGTCAAATGAAAGAAAAGCCATCTTCGGCACTCCTCAATGTTTGCTACATAAAATAAAAAAGAAAATGTACATATGGCCATCATGTACGCTGAAGTTTGCAACGTGAAGGATAAAAAGAAAAAAAGAAAACGTGCATACGGTCATCACGTATGCTGAATTTGTTTCACGTCAAATGAATCAGGTTGCACGCCAACTAGCATGAAATTCTCTCCATCACAAAATTCAACAACTTTGAAACAAACATTCCTAAAATGAACGGTCAACAATTTTTTCGAGGTACCATAAAACTGGCCTAATAGAATTATAGATGAAACAAAATGGTATCCCTTGGTAACTTCTATAAATGCATCAGAAATATAATTATGCATCTTTACTAATTATTGCTACACAATTGCCTTCTAATATTTTAAAAATTACCCACCACTAGGTGAAAATGTTTTATGCTCAAGAAAAGTATTTCATATATTAACAAACAAGGTGACGAATCCCCACTAGGTAGGAGAAAATGAATAATAAGAACTCTCATATAAAAGGAGAAACATATTAAAGCTCATGGATTATTTATTTCATACTCTACTTACTCACAATAAATTGGGGTCCGTCTCTCCTCTCCCATTTATTTCCCCAAAATCTTCTTTGTTTTTTACGATTACACAATTAAACTCAGACACTCACAACGCATGCACACTCATCCTCTATAAATGCACATGGCATTTGGATTCTATGGCCTATGGTCAAGGGCGGCTGGTCCTGAATGAGATATGGGATGGGCGCAAACTACATTCACTTAGAATATGACTGTGGTCGGTCTTTGATGTCCGGGGTCATGTATATGACTGTGGAGTGAACCGACCTATGCTCTCTGCACCTGTCACCTTAGGGGACATGTGGACCCGCTAGTTGGGAACACTCTTGAGTACGATTTGATCACACGTGAATTGATTGTGATTCACACTCACCGACCAGCCTATTCTGCATAATATCATTGTCCCCTGGCTATAGGGCGGGCGGAGTGACGTGGCGATTAGTTACTATAGTTGTGCATAGCATTCTTTGTTGTCGTTGCTGCTCACGGTCACCTGGAAAAGAACAAGAGGATGTCTGGTCCGGTGAACATACATCCATAGCTCAACTAAAGCAGCAGCCAATTTGTGGCGTCCAACTCTATGTGGTGACTGTGTGTACGACAATGCAAGCACGACCAACCGTATTTGCAGCTTGCTTTTGGACAGCTGCAGGATGAGATATCGCAGAGAATAAGTTAAAGTCGTGATGGATATGTGCATAACACATCGCATTGAACCACGATGAAGCGCAAGTTGGCAGAGCTCGGGGAGTACGTGGTCTCAGAGACCCTCTGCGAGTTGGCAGACCGGATTGTTTCCGCAGAGTTGATCAGGTATGACACGCACGCCAGCGTCGACGACCAGCTGGAGCGGCTCGACATGCTGGTCATCATGGTGTACAGTGCGGTGGACGCGGCCAACGGCGTGCACATCCAGAGTTGGTGGTTGCGCCGGTGGCTCTGGAAGCTCCGCGACGCTGCCCGAGACGGCAATGTGCTTAGGTCGTTCAGGTGGTGTCGTGCACCAGAGGAGGCCAACGCTGGCAAGCCAGTTGCTAGCGATATGTACGTTCCCGTGTGGAACACCATGAAGCGAGAGCGTTCCGGTCGGCGAAGAGACTGCTTTTCCGCTACCGCAGAGGCGATGACAACACGAGGCGCAGCAGAAAAAAAAAACATGCATAGATCATATTTTTCTGTCCTTTATTTCAAGTTGTCTACTATAGCTAGCTTTTTGAGTAAAAAACCTGGATCTCACGATGGACACAAATTTACCAAAAACTTGGATAAAAACTGGCAATATTCAATGATAATTTTTTTTGCGAGGAATATTCAATGATAATTAATATCTGTTGGAACTGAAATTAATGCTTGGATTTTAGAACAGAAAAGCGATATTTATCAAAGAAGGGACAAACGCACTGTTGTTGTGAATCTTCTTATGTTATGATATTTTTGTGTATGTGAAAATAGCGTGATTGAATATGTCTGCATAAATAGCTTATTGTTTTGGACTACCCAATATATTCATCAAAGTTGTCGCCTCCAATTCCTTCTCCTACATACCTTGACATTGATGTTGCACAAGAGGCTCTACCTTGAATCAGATCATTGATAGTACATTAACATTCTTTCTCTTCCCTCCAGTCATCTTTCCTTAGGAGAAATATTATTATCTTCCTCATTCAAGATCTATTACTTCAGACTGTAAAACATCTCAACTAGCAGAAAACACAATACGATATTCTTGCTAAAAAGAAGGAGTTACTAACATTCCCCATCAACTCTTTTCATGTGGGGTGTTATTTTTGCTGAAAATGGGGTGCCGTGATGAAATATAGCTTTGCCTAAACTGAGGCATTGTAAAAATATTAAGCAAATAAAAGTATGTTTTTGCCTAAACAATATTCAAATACATGTTGCGCCAAATCATTTAGCATAAGCATAAAATCAAGTTACGTAAGACCATTTGGATTATCTTTAAACACACAAATTTTGTACTTTTTATCCCAATCTACAATAGGAAAGAGTGATGAGAGGAATTCATGAAATATCTATTTGCTGTTGTTGTCAAAGTTGGCACAAACAAAGGAAAAGAATTACAAGGTTTGCACAGGGAGTTAGGTCTATTGAACTGTATGTTGTTCTATTACAATGTTAATTGTCCTGATGAATATATATGGAGGCTCTATGCTGCTTGAGCTATTTTTGGTTTTGATATGTTATTTAGGGCCTCTTTGGTAGGGCTTTTCCAACGGCTTCTTTAGTGGCTTCACATGATTGTCAACCAAAGGGGGTGCTTCTTCAGGTGCTTCTCCTTAAAAATAGGAAGAAGCTCTATCTAAAAATAGGCTGAACCATGAAGCCACGAAATAGTAGCTTCACCGGCTTCTTTCACAACCGCTCTCTCTACTTTACATATTTGTCCCTATAAATAAGGAGAAGTGCTGGAAAAGCCATTTTGCCAAATGTTTTGGGCACAGCCGCAAACACAGCCAGCACAGCCAGCTGAAGCCGGCACAGCCACAGCCCTACCAAAGAGGCCCTTATTTGAGAGGTGATTGTAGATGTTTTGATATTGTTACTGATCATTACATTCTATAGTTCTGCTTCACTGTGTAGAATCAATATCATGCTTCATGTTGTACTAAAATGTCACAACAAAGAAGTAAGAAATAATTGAACACCTGCATGAGCTCCTTTGCCATGTATTGAGTGACGAGTCTATAGTAAGTTTAGCTTAAGAGATCCCATCAGATGCTCGCCAATATATAAACATTCAGCACTAGCGTGGCAATATGCGCTCGAGTCTCGACGGCGATGAAGTGCTCAGTTTATCCAGGCAGCAGCGTCTTTTCAAGTATGGTACACCGTACGCCATCGTTGTGCATAGTATTCTTTGCTTTCTTGGCTGCTCATGCATGGTCACCTAAAACAGAACAAGTGGATGTCAGGTTCGGTGAATGTACATCCATAGTACTGCTAAAGAAGCAACCAATTTGACGCGTCCAATCCTATGCGGTGACTATAACATTTTGCTGCATTTGCAGCTTGCTTTTGGACAGCTGCATGATGAGATATGGCAGCGAACAAGTTGTGGTCATGTTTGTGTTGGAATTATTGACCTCGGTCAAGTGGCCCATTAAAGGTCCAATCTGAGTCTAACTCTAACCCCAATTAGTTGCCTTGATCGGGAGGCAAAACTAAACTCATCTAAAGGCCCGGCCCCACGCCTACAACACTATATAACCAAAGGAAGACCCCCTGATTCTCCCCGATCGCTTAATTTATGAAATTAAGCCTTGGGTTAGCCCTAACCCTAATCTACCGACTGCATCGACATCCTGCTGTTCCTCTACACCTACAGCGTCTTCTACGTCGCCTACTGATCTGCACCAACTGCAGATCCATCTCATGGCGAATTTCAGTCCAGGTAATGTTCTAAGCTAAGATTTGATTCAGTTCTAGGTGTGATCTAATTCCTGACTAGTTGATTCTTGAGTTATCATTGATTAGTTCTAACAGTTTGATCCGGAATATACTGCACCACGATGAAGCGCAAGTTGGTAGAGCTCGGGGAGCGATTGGTCTTGGAGACACTCCGATAGTTCGCGGACCGGATTGTTTCCACAGTGTTCGGCAGGTAGGACGCGCTTGCGAGCATCGATGACTACCTGGAGCGCCTCGACATGCTGGCCACCAGGGTGCACACTGCACAGCGCAGTGGAGGCGGCTAACGGCGTGCACATCCAGAACTGGTGGCTGCGCCGGTTGCTCTGGAAGCTCCGCGACGCCGCCCTCGACGGAAACGAGGTGCTGAGGGAGTTAAGGCAGCGGCGGCGGGGCGCC
>LAPY01004494.1:0-10361 GCA_000970635.1 Eragrostis tef | reverse complement strand
CCTAAGGCAGGACAAGTGTTATGATCTCATTGTTTGCTAACCTCACAGGCTAAAGCATCCTTAATTTTCTTCCATCGCAGAGGGAATGATGCTTTTTCTAGCTTCTTTGGCTCCCCATGCTCCACCTTGCCTGTAGCGGTACCAAAACATGCAAAACGGGTAGTGATTTTTTGTTTCATCTGGATTGACATCGCTGTCATCACCGGGATGACCTGCAAAATTCAATCTTTCTTATCAACTTAAGCTTTTGGGCTAACCGCCTGGTTCGTCAGCATGCAGGCATCTACATCATGGCCAAGATGACAGCACTACCGAGAAAGCATGAAGCTCACGTTATCAGTAAGAAGCCCTAAATTTCCACCTTCTCATAAAAAAAATAATTCGGATTTAGAAACTGTGAAGACTTACATCACTTTTCAACTTAATTTCCCGGAATAATTTGACAGGTCGATAAACTTATGGTGGTCTCCATCATCATACAATGAAAATTATCTTCAGACTGTTGATTGTCAAGATGGTTGAAGCTGTCAGTCATGAGCATTTGCAGAAAATAATTACGCAGAGAACAATGAACTACTCAGAAGACTAATTTTCTGCATCATCGCAAAATTTCATACATGTCAATAAAGCAAAATTAAGCCACAGTGACAAATAAAAGCATGGAGGATTCCAAACAGATGGCGAGCCTTGAAGGATTCCAGAGGCATATATCTCAGAAAGGGACCTGACTTACGTCGTGCATTTGATGGACATGAAAACAGAAATGGTTGTAATCACAATGATGAAGACTTAGCAGCCCTAAAGTTAGTACACCCTGCCACAGACTGAGGTGCAAGGAAGATGAGCTCATTTCTTAACAGTAAGCGGCAGAGACAGATAAAAGAAGAGCAAAATAACAAAGAAATAGGGCAATGCCAGTAGGATGGGAAAATAGGTGGGGGAGATTGGGGATTGTATTCCCCTTTAGTGAGACATAACAGTGTTCATTGTGAAGGAGTCTTCCAAAAGCAAAATAGATGCCAAGATAAGAAGTTGGTGAAAGGCCGCCCCCACCGCAATGTGGACTGCAAGACAGACTGCAGGTTGGTGGCCTCCACATCAGAGCTTCATCCATGCCTTTTTTTCTCCCTTCGATCCGGGTCAGCCTCTTGAGCCTCACACTAGAAATGGTATTTAATGTTGTGCTAAGGGAACCTTTCAAAATCAAAACAATTAATTCCATATGAATGGAGAAGTTAGGTCTCAAGGACAAAAAAACTCATGAGGGCCCTACTCTCTAGAAACCTGTCATTTCACAACTTTCTTCTCCATGCAGGATGAAATGATATTAAAAAAAAAGCCAGTAATGAATGATAGTTATCTATTGTTTCTTAAACCTCACTCACTTATCAACAACAAGGACGTAAGAAATATAACAATGATGACATAGGCCATATGAAAAATCATGTGTATAACAAGAGAAGAAAGGAAAATTTTAACCCGAAATGGAGAAAAAAAGGGTCAGATGATGTTTGTATCAGAGCACCATAGCAGAAATAATAAGGTATCAAAATGTTATGTATTCTGCCGTGTTTCATTAGGATCCTTGATCTAAGACCGAGAAATATATTAAAATAAGAACAGGAAGAAAGATGACTTATTTACCTTAAATTTGTTGATTAAGTAGATATATATTTTTTCTAGAATTTCTCAGAACATATTGTTTTCCCTCTTGAACGTGCAGGAGAACTGTGCATCATTATACTGAGGAGGAAATGGTCGAACCAGACAAGTACAAAGAAAGAAACACAACAAAAGAGAATAAGGGAAACGACAAAAGACACAAACTGTGAAGCGCTCACAGACCAATATGGCGCCAAAACACAAACAGATCAATGCTATCTTCTATCCTCTGTAAAAATAAAGCTTCACCACTATACTTTTGATACGTGCTATTTAAACCACTGAACACATCGTATCAGCGGTATCATCAGTGCACTCCATAATGGCACAGGCCATCTAGTAGTCAATATAGACACACAACAGATTACGTTTGTGTGGCTCAAGTAACACCAGAAGGGCATTTCAACTAGGCACCCTGAGTGGTGGAATATGCATTTGTGGATTTGCGTATGGACTCTAATGGAGGTGCATGTATGATTGAGATGTTTTGCAGTGCATAGGATAGTGGCTGACAACGAAGGACTGATGGTGTCCTCTGTGCCAAAGATAATGGGACAGAAAAAGCAAATGCTTTTCACTTCCAGGAGAAAGAAAATGCGGAAAACTATGGGAAAAGATTGCCACCCTCCTTATGTAATTTGTGACTACGAATGTATAACAGTAGCAACAAATAGTCCAAAATCACGGATTTGCATGAAGAACTTCTAAATGTGTCAGTATCATGAATGCCCTGGCAAAAAACTCTCATGAAGAGTAGTGGTAATTGTTTTTTTTTTTGGCTTTTATGATCGTGTGAGTGAAAAAAAAAACCATATCAAACTATTTGCAATGCCCATGGCGCATTTATAGGGGAAATAGTTGAACAGGTACATGCTTAGACTGCAGGTATAAACCACGTACAGGACCGTGGGTTCCCGAGAAAACAAGCACCAGTACCCACTCGAGACTTCACATGTCTATTAGTATAAGATTAAGATGCGAAATGTAGAAATTTTAGGGGAATCCCCTTGTATTCCACTGAAAACTTCCAGATACCTCACATGTCATTGATGCGTTTATAACATGTGGATCCCAGGTTTCGGTTTTATTCAGTGGCATATAGGGAATAATTAGGATTATTGAATCATCAAAATGAGTTAGCCACAACAACTTCTCCTTTTTTTTATAAGCACAACAAAAGGTCTTGTACACAGATCCCCTTCCACATAAATGATAACTTACTAAAAGATTTCAAATCTATCTATAAAGGAACATAATGATCTTACAATTACTGTAGAAGCTACCTCCCTAGATAAGCACATGCATGCAGTGAAAATTGACAAACATAGTTTTTCTACCGTTGCATGTCGAAATGATCGCATCACTGCACAAAAAGGCAGCAAAATCAACTCGCAGAGTTAACAGAAATCAAAAAAGAGTCACATGATTTCTCAATTTTTTTTAGAAAGAGTTAAATGCATTTTTAATGCATTATATAAATGAAGCTGACTTGACTGTTCCCTTCGATAAACAAATCCATTATAAGACTGGGAACAATCCATGATAGGATCTCTAGGGTACCTAAATCACACCCACTACGTCATCTGAGAGCATAAGAGCTATGTCGTTTTCGTTTCTTTTTTTCTTCCCTTTTTTTTTTTGGCCAGAAGAGCTTCCCCCATTGCCTATAAATGACTAGATGAGCGCAGAAGGTCAGTAATACAGTACACAGATCAAGACATAGTGGCTTCCTCTCCGTAATAGCTACCTTCTTCCTTTCTATCAGGCTGGAGTTCATCAAGGACCTAAATCTGAGGCTGGAGCCCACAAGCAACCAAAGGAATAAGAGCACCAAGACTGGTTCCCAGCCTATCCAAGGAAGAAGCGAGCAACGCTAGTGTGGCTGTAACATGGTGATGGTGAGAGAGCGCAAGGGGCCATGGACAGAGCAGGAGGACATGCAACTGCTATGCACTGTCCGCCTGTTCGGTGACCGGCGTTGGGATTTCATTGCCCAAGTCTCAGGTTTGAGGGGTTGGGGAACTGCAAATTAGGTAGCTATTTGCAATCCTTCATGCACTGTCGCAAACCGCAATGCCATCTGGTCTAACCAACTCTCTTCATACTTCACGCTCTCTATGTTCATTCAGGCCTCAATCGGACAGGCAAGAGCTGCCGTCTTAGGTGGGTGAACTATCTCCACCCTGGCCTCAAGCATGGACGCATGTCCCCGCAAGAGGAACACCTTATTATCGAGCTCCATGCTCGGTGGGGTAACAGGTGATCCAAAGAAGCCCTTTTATTTAGTTCTCTAGTTCTACACATGAGCTTTGCTCGGTTACAAAGGGGAAACTTACTAAAGGTTTTTATATATAGGTGGTCTAGGATAGCACGGAGGCTTCCAGGGCGTACGGACAATGAGATCAAGAACTACTGGAGGACACACATGAGAAAGAAAGCACAGGATAGAAAGATGAGCATGTCACCTTCGTGTTCATCCTCCTCACTGACATACCAATCATTCCTCCTTGACACCACTCCAACCACCGGCATCACTGGTGATGCTCACAATGGCAATAGCTGCATCACAAGTGCCCTTGAGAGCACCCAGAGCATCACAGATGGATATCCCATGGATCAGATATGGAAGGAGATCGAGGCACCACACGCACCTGCCATGCTGGGCATTGATGACCCAAAAGAGAAAGCATACGGAAGCCTCCCCTGCCCTCCCATGACAACTGCCATATGGGATTACAAATGCCCTGAGTTATCCTGGAAGATGGAAGACGATGGAATCAGGATGTTGTCTCCACAGTTTGCTTATGGAAATTAGTGCCCTTGCTATTGAAAGCTGAAACTAAGTCTAGATATGGGTCCGGTCAAACCAACATATCAATCTACCAAATTTGCAGTTCTTCCTAGCTACGTTTGCAATAGTATGGATTTTGGGATTCGGTTCTACTGTAATACTACATTATGCTCATGATGTATGTATCTTATGTAGTGTGTGAAATAGCTTGTATCAGTTCCTTTCATATTGTGCAATACAAGGGCGCTTTATATGAACAATACATTGATATAGGTGTTCATATCCTCCGGTACTACTACATCAATCAAGTAACAGCGCAATGGGGTCCAAACGTTATTATATTGATGAGAAGTTCACATGTTAAACAATTATACATTCTGAGTTTGGATGAAGACAGATTGTGGTTATGATGAGATTTTGAGGGATCACTTGGAGATACAGAAAAGTCACCAACTATATGATGATGGATATGTGATGAAGAGTGATGTCACTAGAAGAGTTGCATTTTAGTCTTTGCCAATGCAGGTATGTTCACAAAACTAGTAATGTGACATATTTATCTTTACATATGAGTTATAATCTCTTGCCAAGTGTCTCATTGGAACCACATATCACTCAAAATGGACCAATTCTCGTTGCTAAAACAGAGCAGTATACCAGTCCGAATATGAAAGATCCAAAGACAAATACAGGGATATGGATTGATTTTTCCAAAATTGAACTTTGTGTAATGCGTATTAAAAATATAAATATGGTTTCTTTAAACTGCTCATGACTATATCTGAACTGTCATTTCAAACTGTTTATGGAAACATAGGATCGAAAAAGTGGAATAGGAACGAAAAAGTGGAAACATAGGAACGAGAAAAAATGAATAAATAAGAAATCCTCCAGTAAAATACAGGCCATGGCAACCATGATATGATTTTCAATATTATTTACTTAATGCAGAAGCAGATCAAGTAGAGCAGAGACAAGGCCACGTGTTATAAGAAATCTTAGAGAGTAGGAATAGTGTTTATTTCTAAGTTTGGATCTTGTAGATATCTTGGTGCACCCATGAACCTAGTATGTAGTTAGTAATGAAACAGGTCAGTATTCAGTAACAACAGCACCAAGAAAATCCTATAATGGGATACACTACAATTAGCATGCTTCTGGCCCAAAAGCCTATCAAAATGCTGTAGAGAGAGAGAGAGGTTTAGTGCAACCTAAATGGATGACAGGTTTCGTGCAAGAGAGAGAGAGAGAGAGAGAGAGAGAGAGATCTATCATTTCGTCTTTAATTAATTAAAAAGTTGATTAGCGTTAGCCTTTAAATCATATTGACAACTAGAAAGATGTTGCCGTTCATGCACGCAACCAATAATCAAGAAATTAAATTAACTAGAGTGATAAGGAAAATAAAAGGTGGTGATAAGTGGTCTGTGATTTGGAGCTTGCATGAAAATGACATGCAAATAATTAAGGATAGTTTTTTTTTTCTACTTCTCAGATCACCTAGACCCCCACCATTCCTACTCTGTTACTTACAGTTTCCATATCAGACAAAAGTTTTGACAGGATAAGTGTTAAAACTTTGTTTCCTTTTGCTTCTTCAGGTTCGATGAAGCATGATACAAAAAGAAGATAACTGAAATTATGTAAGCTGTATAGTGCACAGTATGGAGAAATCTAACCAAAAGACACCACACGTTAAAGCTTTAAGTGCAGTGAACAAAGAATGCTAGTGGAGTAGGAAGTAACGGACATGGCGCTGGTTTTTAATAACCATTCAGAGAGACATTCAAATTACCAGGTCAGAAGATCTAATTTTTTTATGACGTCTTGATAACAACATCTAAACGTTTCTCACACATTAATGGATATTGCATTTCAAGTGTAAGATGCAAGTAGAGAATAATACGTAAGGGAAACTCACCCAGCCTAGAAGGATCCATTAATAACTTGGAAAGCCTGAAATAGACATATCAAAATTCAGAACTTTTTGTCTATGTGAAACGGACCCTGCAATACAGTATACATAAAGAAAAGTAAGACACTTCACTACCAAACTCGCACATGGTATTACTTCAGGCACATATACAAGCACGATCAACTATATCGATTCCAAGTGAAAACTCAATCAGACAAGCTCTTAGCAGCCTGACAGTTAGCAATGTTATACTTTACATAGGAATACAAATGACATTAGGGACCAGATACCACTTTAATCTTTAAATTAATATAAAAGTACTAATGAGGACACAGAAATAACCCTATTTAACCAAACATTCTGCAGCCGAG
The DNA here is from genome assembly GCA_000970635.1 of Eragrostis tef. Taxonomy (NCBI): domain Eukaryota; kingdom Viridiplantae; phylum Streptophyta; class Magnoliopsida; order Poales; family Poaceae; genus Eragrostis; species Eragrostis tef. Next base: position 3,622 of record LAPY01004494.1, on the reverse strand, counting down.
CCAGAATTTGAAATACAAGATATCCTAAGATTCCTAACTGTCAATTGTTTTACTGTCGGTGAAGAGCATCTAGTAGAATGATTAAGAATGCTGAAAATATGTACTGGTTTTTGTCCGTTCAAAAAGATAAAGAATCTATAGGGCACTGCGCTGTATTTTTAAGAGCGCTCTTAATATGCTACGTTTACTGTATTAACTAACTCAAAACCAAAAAACAAAACAAAATAGAAGCAGTAACATTATTTGTAACTTAACTGATCCAAAATCAGAAACATCATGCATGCCCAGAATAAATACCAAAACCAAAAGTCTGTTTTCGAGAATGTATAAATACTACAAACCAAAAGTTACAGACTCTAACAAAGGAATACCAGTGTTGTCACAGATAGGATTTAACCAGGCTAATATATACAGTTGATACTTTAGGAGCCCATCGCCAGCAGACATTACTAGAAACAAAAGATCAAAGAGAGCATGGCAAACATTATATTAAAAAAAATGGATCCAGAACTTTAGTCGGTGATTGTAATCAGCATTAAGAGGGCAGAAAAGTTCTTATCCTGTTCCCTATTACCGAACATAGTTTGGTCGCAGTTGCAAATACTAATATCTTGCAACCCAAAGAAAGTTTGGCGACACTCAGGATTTCTCGGACTTAATGTCTTTCACAAATACAAAGACTGGATTTTTTACATTCAACAAGCACGATAGAATATGATTCTTTTTTTCATCGGCTATCATATTTCATTCTCTCTTTCTTTCTTTTTTCTTTCTTTTTGAAAAAAAAAATCAAAATTCCGTTCCTATGAAGCAGAAGAAGAGAAAGACAGTAGATAAAAATAACTGTTTACCATGGTACCACATGCCAATCACTGTTTACCTAGTCACATCTCCACTTCACTTGTCAGCACCTTGATTGTCTCATTGTTTACCTAATCACATTCCACTTCACTTGTCAGCACCTTGATTGTGCATGCTAAAATTTCTAAAAAAGGCAAGACCTAACAGCCTAGCATTAGAAAACCAAGTTGTGGCCATCCCTGAAATAGAATATCATATACTGTACACGACTTCCACAGCAGAACCTAACAGAAACACTAATGGTTGAATCTGGTCAGTTGCCCATTTCGTCGTTTGTTTAAGACCAACTGTGAAAATATCCTAACTAACCCTTCACATCACGCCCTCCCATTGCTGCAGAAATGTGTTCCTACTGCGGAATGCGGAGGGAAGAACGCTCTTTGGAAGAGCAGCATCCAAATCAAATCCGCTGCACTGGCCTTGGGAGTTGGGAATCACAGGCCCTCCTCTTCGTACGCGATTTCGGTTGCAACTTGCAAGTGCAGCCAGAACACCTCCCCCAAAAATGCGAATCAGAAGTAATTTCGGAGATAAGAAAAGAATTATATCAATGAAGGTGCGTTAGCCATGGTGTAGCAAGCAATGGATTTTGTATTCTCACCTAATCATAGTTGGTGCAGCAGCACTGACGTCCTCCCACACCACGAGGTCCGAGAAGCGTCGCCGGCGACGGCGGCGGAGGCGAGTATTAGTCCGGGGCCGTCGGTGCTTGGGCTGTTAATGGGACGAAAAGTAAGAGGCCCTTTTTAAGGATCAGTAAGCCCAGTAACCTTCTCTGATGGGCTTATCGCAAAGGCCATGTTTTCTGTCCGTGCTTCGAGGAACAAAGTACATGCAAAATGCGAGTAAAGCAGGCCATTGTCGCTTGCACTGGGTAAAGCAGGCCAGAATGTATGCCCTGAAATGTAAAATCGAAGCTGGGAGGACCTGGAATGGGGAAGCACTAGTTTCAATCTGATCTGACTGCAGAAAGATCCACTGAAATCACATATTTTAGCGGTTACACCAAAGAAGGAGAAGAATATAAATACACAAAGTGATTCATTTGTGGACCAAAACAAAATAAAACACTGACATGCCGGCCCATTAATCAATCAGGCGCATATCCAAATCGAAGCAGTCGGGCAGCCGAAACACCGAAACAAGAAGCTTTTTTTTTGTGGGAATCAGGGGGAGCTTTATTCAAAATCAAGTGACAGCAGTACAGGTAGAAGGCTGATCAACACTCTCTGAACCACCGAAAGAAGACACGCACTCTACTACTACCAAACTGAATTGCGCATCTTGCAATTTCATGGACAGCCTTACTTTGCTCCCTCCCGATCTTAGAGATAAAACAAGAAGTTATGAGCACAAGTCACCGAGCCATGTTTATGGGATAATTACTTGTGGTGTTCTTGCTTCACCTTGGCAATGATGATGCAGAAGAGATTTCGGTTAATTGCATGTCTGTCGCCCTGCAGCGTTCGTAAGTCATTGATGGACGTCCAAAGTGGGCGCTAGGATTGACGTAGGCGTCTATGACGTAGATGGTGGCCCTGTGAATGACGTAGTTATCCATGACGCAGACGATGAAACACAGTGGAGTACTGGACGGCCCCGGCCTGCATAGTGATGTACAGAGCTTGGCCTTTGTGAAATTTACCTTACACGCACTAACTTGTTTTTGAAATGGTAGTATGAATGCAAAATGCCCTTTGTGAAATTTACTCAAAAAACGATCTCAAATAGATGTCGTTGTTGCAGAGCGATGATGCATGTGCTCTCTGTGTGTGTCCTTGCTTGCTACCCATTTAATTGGTGGTCTAGCCATCCGTGATGATGTAGCATTAAGGCATGCATGCCATGAAAGCGAGGATCAATGCGTGTACTAGGTGGAGAGCTGGCGAATATGGTTAGCCTCCAAAGACGATCAATGCGAGTACTAGGTGAGGATTTGACACCACGAGGTCCAAGAAGCGTCGCCGGCGACGGCGGCGGAGGCGAGTATTAGTCCGGGGCCGTCGGTGCTTGGGCTGTTAATGGGACGAAAAGTAAGAGGCCCTTTTTAAGGATCAGTAAGCCCAGTAACCTTCTCTGATGGGCTTATCGCAAAGGCCATGTTTTCTGTCCGTGCTTCGAGGAACAAAGTACATGCAAAATGCGAGTAAAGCAGGCCATTGTCGCTTGCACTGGGTAAAGCAGGCCAGAATGTATGCCCTGAAATGTAAAATCGAAGCTGGGAGGACCTGGAATGGGGAAGCACTAGTTTCAATCTGATCTGACTGCAGAAAAATCCACTGAAATCACATATTTTAGCGGTTACACCAAAGAAGGAGAAGAATATAAATACACAAAGTGATTCATTTGTGGACCAAAACAAAATAAAACACTGACATGCCGGCCCATTAATCAATCAGGCGCATATCCAAATCGAAGCAGTCGGGCAGCCGAAACACCGAAACAAGAAGCTTTTTTTTTGTGGGAATCAGGGGGAGCTTTATTCAAAATCAAGTGACAGCAGTACAGGTAGAAGGCTGATCAACACTCTCTGAACCACCGAAAGAAGACACGCACTCTACTACTACCAAACTGAATAGTGATGTACAGAGCTTGGCCTTTGTGAAATTTACCTTAGACGCACTAACTTGTTTTTGAAATGGTAGTATGAATGCAAAATGCCCTTTGTGAAATTTACTCACAAAACGATCTCAAACATAGATGTACGTTGTTGTTGCAGACCGCCCTCTCTTTCCACTACAACTTCTCCATCCCCGGCGAC
>LAPY01004491.1:18610-29367 GCA_000970635.1 Eragrostis tef | reverse complement strand
GAGAGAGAGCGAGCGAGCCTCTTAGCCAAAGCAAAAACCCTAGCTTGGTAGGGGCCGGATCGAGGGCTATATAAACGAACCCCCCCAGGACGTACTGGACATACCTACTCCCTCTCGTCGCTCACACAAGACAGCAATTAGAGACACGAAATTTCCACTACACACAGCCAGCCCAGCATCCTCGAGATCGATCCAGCCATGGCTGCGCCTCGTGCCGGCACAACCATTCCGGTCGCCGCCGCCCAGGGCCCGCCACCACCGGTTGCTGATCTTGCTCCGGAAGCAGCAGCCCGCATCCTCAAAGTCTACCGGCGCTGCTCCAAACGCCATGTAAGTACTAATATAATCATCCTTCTCTCCAGCAGCTTCTATGTAATTAATACTCATATAGCTCGATCTGTTGTCTTAACCTAGCTGCTTGTACATCTCTTCTCTACAGGCTAGGGCTCTTGACGCCAAGATCTCCAGGCTGGAGATCCAACTGAACGAGGTGCTGTCCAAGAACGCGGACGGCCCTTCTTCTTCCTCTGAGGTTGCTGACATGATGGATCAGATCGAGAGGATCCGCGCTAAGAAGGATGCGATCTTCGCTGATGATCAGCAGAACAATTAACTAGTCTTAAGAAATGGGCTTCTTCGTTAGTCTTCGTTTGATTCTTCTGTTCTGTACCGTCGTAGTTGTGTGTTTGTAAGCTCTAGATCTATCTGGTGATCAGATGATCTCAGCTATATGTGTGTTTCCTTTATATTTCAGCTTAATGAAATGAGCATGCGCGATATATTTCATGTACTATTTATCGCTCGAAAAAAAAAATCATCTACTGTTTAAAGCTCGCTAGCTCGCGCAATCTCTGCCATTGCACGACCTCTCTCTTTCCTCGATCGCAATGGACCTGCATCGATCATCATATCCAAGTCACAGATCGAAATTAGGAGCACAGAAATCTGCACCCCAGCAGCTCTATATACAGCCATCGCCGATCGAGATCGCCATGCCGAACCCAGCCTCTAAGCTTCCCTTACTCTAGCTCGATCGGCCTCCTTTTGGCCAGCGTGTTGGCATGTAATTTTTCTTTCTTTGCTTTCCATTTTTCTCATCTCGTTTAGTATGCAAGCTTCCTCCTAGCAAGTCAGCTACGGCTGTCTAAACTGTAATAAGCTGTACTGCGGTTTGATCTCTCCTTTCTTAATGCAAAGGCAGCCCCCCTGCCATGTTTTCGTCAAAAAAAAAAAGAGATCGCCATGCCGACAGCATCGGCTGGCCTCCAAAACCCTAGCGCGGGGGCACTCTGACAGATCCTGCATGCCTCCCTCCCTTCTTCTTCTAGCTAGGGGTTATTAGGGTCGCCGGACGATCGATCCAGCAGCGGCTATTTGACGGAATGAGCGCTTGAGGACTAGCTAGCTAGTTGCAGTCGGTGCCTAGATGCTTATCTTTAGACGCTAGTTCTGTTACTTTCTGTTCTTAGGTCGATCTGAACTTCAGTATTTTTCTTTCTTTGGCCCTGTGCGCACGGGACTGTAATAACGTTGTAACCTGTTGGAGGTCCATCTCTTCTGGGATGAGACCGGAGTTAATATAGCTCTTAAACTCTAAAAAGAAAAATTCCGATCCCTCAACAAGCTAAGTCTTCATGGCAGCAAGACCGCCATCACTACAAAAGAGCCTGAACGGCTGAACATATACACTCCATCCAGATAAGAAAACGCTCATCCGGTGGTATGATCACCTAGTGAAACATGCACAGTCCTATGTTTGGAACATGCACTTACAGTACACTTCTCTACTTGACAGTATGCATGCCCAGTGGGGCTCATCTTCTATTGTCTGGTGAGCTGCAGAAAAACCCATATTTCGAAGCTAACCATGCTTAACATTGTTCTTGTTTTCTGAATTTTCATGAGCATTTTCTAACAGTGAAACAATGTGGGCCCTTCTGTAGGCATGTACTCGTCATTTGCGTAAACTCTAAAAAGAAAAATTCCGATCCCTCAACAAGCTAAGTCTTCATGGCAGCAAGACCGCCATCACTACAAAAGAGCCTGAACGGCTGAACATATACACTCCATCCAGATAAGAAAACGCTCATCCGGTGGTATGATCACCTAGTGAAACATGCACAGTCCTATGTTTGGAACATGCACTTACAGTACACTTCTCTACTTGACAGTATGCATGCCCAGTGGGGCTCATCTTCTATTGTCTGGTGAGCTGCAGAAAAACCCATATTTCGAAGCTAACCATGCTTAACATTGTTCTTGTTTTCTGAATTTTCATGAGCATTTTCTAACACTGAAACAATGTGGGCCCTTTTGTAGGCATGTACTCGTCATTTGCATGGTGCTGCTTTGGATGAATCAGTGAGATTATTTCAGGAAGCTAATGTTCATTTGAACAGATGTGTATCTAATTAACTTTGAACCATGCAATTACGTTTCTGTATCTAATTCAGTACATGGGTGGTTCCGTCAAAAAAAAAAATTCAGTACATGGGTGCTATCTCCAACTTCCCAGCAAAAACCAAATGGTTGGCGCGCACTGAACCTAAGTGTCGATTTTTTGCTTGGCTTGCTCTGCATGAAAAGGTTTTGACAGCAGATAACCTTGCTGCTAGGAATTGGTCACACGAGCCGAACTGCCCCCTATGCAACGTTGAGCCTGAAACCTGTGCACACATGTTAACTCAATGCAACTTTACACAAACCACATGGCAAAGGGTGGCCTCAATATTACGGTTACAACAGCAGCTGATTGCTGTGCTTAGAGTTTGTTTCATCTACTGGAACCAAGAGTGACAAAAGAAAACAAGCTGGTATTCTCCTTTTCTTTTGATGGGAAATCTGGAAAGAGTAACAGGAGAATTTTTTAGCACAAGGTTTGCTCCCCCAATCAGGTTGCTCTATTAGCGGTTGATGCGGTGCGACAGTATCTTAGAGCTTTTGAAGTCGGAGACTAATCACCAAGTGTCTAATTAGCTTGCTTTAGCCTGTTTTTACCTTTCGGTTTCATGTTAATCTGACTTGTCTAGCTCATTGCCTCTGAGCTGTTTAGACTTTTGTAAAATTTAGGCTGTAACCTCTGTTTTCTCTCTTAATGAATGGCAGTGCTCCTGCCTACCTTTCAAAAAAAAATGTTTATGTATGAATTAGAAGGGAAAGATGCAAAGTTCATATAGGATAGCTACCTGAAAGGAATACCTTAGCTAAAAGCAAATCATGTCCTTTTGGTTTTGCAGGTGCTCTACATTGAAGCAAAATTTTGGATAATAATATTGCTTACTAATCTTCCAAGCAAGACCTATGGAAACTATTATACACTCAGTTGTTCACAAGAAATAGATCTCTGAGCATCACACACTTAAATTTTCAAAAATTAAGCCATGGTATTATGGAAAGAATGCCAGATGTGTGTTTATTGTTTTATGATGGCAGGTTATATGTGCACTGATGGGTGAAACAGACCTCTGCAAGAAGAATGACAATAAATATTGCTGTTTTTGCAAGTCGGTTCCCTTTCTTTTATCTTTCCAACCTTATTGATTTGAACAATGCAACTATTTGCCAATGCTACTGGTACATTTGCAAGAGGATATGCTGGCTGTCCTGGTGGTTTTGAGTGAAGGGTAACCCATGCTCCATATGAAATATTTTTCTGGGGAAAAAATGTCAACAAATCATAAGTGTTGCTAGATTATTCTTGTTCTGACGTATAAGTACTCAGTTTTACTAAGTTTATCAGGTGCCTCTTTGTTGTAAAATTGTCACCCGAAGCAATGCACGGGCAAATTGCTAGTTTTTCTATGAGGACCATTTCATCATGAAAGATGTATGCAAACTAATTTCATGCTCTGGGTCTTCTTTTTATCACTTTCATGGAAACAAATAAGATGACAATGAAGGGCAGCTAGCGGTACTGCTTGTATACCTACATTTTAAAAATAATATCATTCACATTTTATGGCTTCCGATAAACTTGACACGTATAGGTTTTGTTTTCTCAAAGACATGACAACTTGCATTCCATATTCTAGTTGTTGCTCAAGGATAATAAGAACCAAAGCATGAAATTTGCAGGTATCTTTCATAGAAACGGTCCTTATGGGAAATAAATTGTGCAAATTTTGTAGCCGAAAGCTAATCACAAATTAATAATGGAATGGATTATCACTGTTTTGCTGTTTCACCAACCTCAGTATGTAATAATTTATGCCGTCTAGTGTAAAATCAAGCAATGGGAACACTACCTTAATTCTATATGTTTTCTATTATATGTATGTCAAATCCGGTTTATTGCTCTTTACTGATCAAATGATCAAGTGAAAGCACCTAGCTATCAAGGCAAATTCTGAGTGCATCAACTAATTAATCTGGGTTCTGGAATAGCAAGACAGCCTTGGAGATTTCTTAATTTCTGCAACTGTTTTCTCTTCCACCTTTTTTTTGCTTAGAGTTGCCGCTTATTTATCCCTAGCATTGATGCTCGTACTGCATAGTGCATTCTCTAGACTTCCAGCAAACTGTATATATATGTCATGTAAAGAAGAAGAGGCGAGCATGTAGCGCCCTAGCTATCATGTTGTTTGTATCCCGAGATAGATGCAGGTAGGCTGGGAATTTCTGGAAACTGGGATGTAGCTCTCGATCACATATAACTGGCCGGTCGGTCAACCAAGACATCAATCTTATCTTACTTGCGGGAAGGCAATAGGAGTGGGAACTACACAAACTGCAAATATATCTTCTTCTTTTGCGGAAAAACTGTAAATATATCGTTTTCATCATTGTTGCATTGGGCGATAACGACTGATCGAACTTCAAGCAATACAGGAAATAACCTTGCTAAGCAGAGACATAGAGATGGAAAAGTACTGGGTGAATATATGCTCACGAGCACCCCCGGCCCGCTGCATGGCGTCCGCGTGTAAAGGTAGATGAATTAGCAATCTCGATCGTCAGCCAGGTGCCGGATCTTCACCGTGGACGCCTGCAGCGCACCAAAGATCAACTTCCTCTATAGGCGCCGGTGGAAGGACTCGGATGCCTGCATGCCCCCACTGTCCTGCTGCACTTGCTGTTTGGCCCGCTCTCGGCCACCCTCCTGCTAGTCTTTTTTTTTTTCTTTTCGAGTCGCCCTCCTGCTAGTCTTTCCCACCAAAGATTCTTATCTTGCTAACTGTGACTCGAATTGTGAACTGCCTGCCTAGGCCTTGGAATTATTCACGGCTTGTTAGAACACTAGATACAGCGTGTTTGGATTGAGGCATGAGGGGATTCTCCGGACGACCCCGTTCCCTGAAAAGTCGCCGGACGAGCCCAGGCATCACGAGGGTCGGACGAGTTCGTTCTGCACCATCTCATGCCCCAAACCAAACGTGCTCTTAGTGCACGTGTTAGTGCCGGAATAACTCGTCCAGATGGTTGGACTAGCACGATCACATGATCATGTACTGCATTCGGCCCAACATCTGCTAGTACTAGGAGCAGATGCGCTGCTTGATCGACATGGTTTCTGAAGTTTACCTTGGAGGCAAACAAAAATACCAATGAGTCACCATACGTCCAGGAGAAGAACTTGATGCAGTCTGCCCGTTGGAGGAGGTGGTGGAGCTCATGCGGAGTACGAACATGCATGAAGTAGTACATGCTCCAAGTGTCCACGGACGTAAGTGTCTCTACGCATGAGTCTAGATATATGGAGGTGGTGGTGGTGCTCCGACAGACGATGGTAGTGACTCGTTAGTTTAGAGATGGAGCTTGCCGGGTTCCTTTCAAGATGAAGCATCACCATCCTTTTGGATAAATCTCCAATTCTACAATTAGCTTCACATGTTCCGAGTTTTTTTCTTTCTTTTTCGAATCCACACAGAGAAAGGGGCCGTTTTTTTTGAAGTGTCCCCTCTTTTCCAACACTGTTACGTGATGGCATTCTCTTAAACAAAATAATTCATTATAAGTACTTGGATAATGATGCGGGGCTTGCTAAAGAATTGCAAAACCAGACCTCGTTTTTTTTTTTAGCAAAGAGACTAGACCCCGTTTTTATGGTTGGACCAGGACCACAAGCGCACAACGGCCCAAACACGTCTTCAGTTGTGGTTCTAGATATAACTGTGGCCCAGACACAAGCGTTCAACTGCCCAAAAGCAAGCAGGGCGCCGTGGTATGTTCAAATAAACAGAAGCGCAGAAGATATTAGAAATACATCAAAGAAAGCCACACAATAAAATCCACTTATTCATAATGATTTATAGAAAGGAAGCCGTACATTTGAAATAGCAAGGAAAGAAGGAAATCACATCTATTGCAACATTTAAGAACATTGCATGCAATCTCAAGCTTCCACTAACAATTATGCGCACAACACAATAAATATGAAAGTTGATGGCTTTCTACTGCCTCAAGCTTTGCAAGATATACTGTGCGTACAGGTCCCTGCAATCAAATCAAGAAATGTGTATCAATGCCGGTTCTGAAGCATTTTCATACTCAATAAAGAGGGCGGAATTATGTATTTTTGGAAGAAAATAATCAAGGGTTGGTGTCTAATTAAGCTCACATGGAGTACTGAATGGCCTCACGAGCAGTGGTTGCAGGCAAGAATGCATCAACAGCGACCTCTTTGTTCTCATTTTTCTTATCTGAATGATACTGATAAGGACGACAAACAGATATGCCTGTGATCATCCCAAATATTTTATACCATGTAACAGGTAAAAAGTAGATGAATTATATGAAGGATACAATCTTCGAAGAAGCGCTTTATCTCTTGCAGACGGTGAGGAGACAGCTCACTGATGTCACTGTAGTTACGGTATTCAGGATCATCAGCACAGACTGCTATGATCTTGTCATCCTTTTCACCCTGACAATAACCAACCGCTGCCATTGGTTATATGAAGTTTGGAGCACAGTTACCTTTTTCCCCTTTTACAACAAGAACGTAACATGAAATACCTGATCAATCATGGGCATCAGGCCAATTGCCCTTGCTCGGAGGAAGGAACCAGGAATGACAGGCTCCTGTAGAGAACACGACTTACAAAATCATCAATAATGAAAACAAGAAAATTCCACCATAAGATCTTGATACTTCTTACAGGCGAGGTAACTCAATCACAAATATCTGGAGTCGATAATGTCATTGACCGAGAACCAAAAAAATTGCTACCCATGCATAGAAACCAGGACCTAGTAATTCAAAGGGTAAACACTGTACATTCTTTACTAACTGACCTGCATCAGGACCAAAACATCCATTGGGTCATTGTCCTCACAAAGAGTCCTCGGAATGAAACCATAATTGTGAGGGTACACAACTGATGAGTACAGGACTCGGTCAACCTGCCAAATTATAGCACAATAATCAAAATAAACTATTATGCCTCATGCATGCAGCTTCCAATCAGCTAAGCAAATTAGGAAGCACATTAAGGAAAGTAAATAAAATGATGGTGGATGCTGGTGCAATTAAGGGGGAGTACCGTAACTAGAGCGGTCGGGTACCCATCTCACTCACACCCCAACAACAACAACAACATTTAGGGCCTGTTTGGCCTGCGCCAGAAAATGTCAAGCCGCAAGTGCGGCCGCACCGCGAGTGCGGCGGACGATTTGTCCGCCACACGTTCGGCGAGAGTTGGTGTGAGTTTTGAACTGGCTTGCTGTGGTAAAACTTTGGCGTGACGAACTTCTGGCAAAATGCGTTTGGCTGTCGCCACACGCCGCAGTTGCGGCACGGAGAGCTGCGGCGCGGTTTGGTCGTGATCCAAACGCGCCCTTAGGTTGTTGTTGTTGTAGAATTAGCGATAAAAATTGTTCAACGCGAAAAGAGTACAACAGCAACCCATTTAGGTTGGGGTGTAAGTGAGACACGCAAGTTATTACTAACAAACACACATGCTGACATGCCTGATATAGCAGGCAGTAGAGAGAAAAATACACAAACCCACACCCTGAAGAGTGTAAATCCTTAACACACACACATGAGATAGGAAGTGATGATCAAGATCAAAGATGCCCTAAGAATCGAACATGTACCTTAATCAGTCCAGTTTTCTTGTCAAGTTCATATTTAACTTTGCTTCCCTTCGTGATCTCAACAACCTGCATAGTGATGTATATAAACCATCGTGAAACAACATGATCAAAACCTGTCTACTGATAAGCAAAGTTGCAAACTATTGCTGTATGTAAATGGTTATCAAAGCAAAATGCGCAATAAAAAAAAACCTTAAATAGGGGTTAAGCCACGTTTCTGTAAACTTTGAAACCTAGAAATCATACGTGAATTTACAACCAGAGAAAAAGTGGACAAATTCTTCAGGTGAAAATGGGGTTTAGACTATGGTTATGATTGTATGGGTTGCACTTCTAGCTCCAATCCATCTGGGAAAAAAAGAAGGATATAGCTCCTACATCAGCATATAAATACACTTGGAACAGGCATAATCCTACTAAGCTGAATCATGCTCAGTAATTGTCTAATTTATATGTATTCAGCCATAAATTGATCCAATCTTGTGCACAAAACAGAAAATCAGAAAAGAATCCAATACACCTTTTACGCAATCGAATTAACTACATTAACTATTCCAAAGCTACAGCACAATAGTGCATCGTCTTCTGGCGGCTGAGCAACATCAAATTGGTAGCTTCTTGAGTAAACCCGGTTTCAACAAAGGAGTAACATCAGTGCAAATAAAAAGCCAGGATCACCGTTGATAGTTTGAACAGATAATCCACTTATTACACAACAGAATTAGTTATACTAACCATTCCATACAATGGTTAAATCGTGCACAACCTACTAATCAGGTCAAAGTTTATTTGGTAACTGTTTTGGTTAACCCAGTTTGAACAAAGAAGTAAACATGCTTTAAAGTCACAATTACTGTTTTTGATTTGGATAGTGTACGATTAACCTTTTACACGATTTAATTAGTTATAGTCACTAATCAACACTTACCACACATTCCTATAAGGTAGAAGAAGAAAAATTTGGAGACTGCTTTGGTAAATTTGGTTGGAATAAAGATGGAGTTTCTATTCCTAATTTGGATAGAGTTCATGTGACCTTTTATGCGATAGAATTAGCTACTCCAAGTGTTCGATACAAATTGTGTGTTGCCTTCCGCTAATTAAGAAAAAACAACTCTTGTCTAAACTCGTTTTGAACTAAGGAATAAATACTATTTTAATAAAGCCAGTATAGCTATTTCCAATTCAGAAAGCCCAACCCGTCTTATACTCGACAGAATTAATTACGCTGACAGCCTAATTCTGCTAGTCCATTGTTGCATCCAGATTCTGCCTTCCATTTATGTTTGATCGAGATACCATGAAAATGAACACGGTAAGAATAAGTGGCCAGAACGCACTATGAAATCATCATTACAACTGCACATGCCTCCTGAATACGTGGCCTGAACACACTATGAAACCGTCACCCCTCAGAAGCGCCCAAAAAGTTTGACTCCACAGAGAAGGACATATCTAACTTTTAAAACATATGTACAAGGTAATAAAGATTGAGTCCGCAGAGAAGGAACAGCATCATTTTTTACCAAGGCATCCTCTCCCTCTTGGGATGGAAGCAGAGTTTCAAGCATGAGTTACAGCTAGTAGTCTTGAAGGCTAAATCTAGCTTTACGCCTTTGTTGGAAGATTGGTTATGTAATATCAGATAAATTTATTTCAGTAGGGTTTTTTTTGGGCCTAGGGCCTTGTACCTTGCACATAACTTTTGAAAATTAATAGTAGAAAAAAAGGTAGGGGACTCCCCTGCCGTTCGCCTCAAAACAAAAGAAGGGTAATAAAGTTGATACTTACAACATTGAACACGGCAGGAGCACCAGGACCTGCAGAACCAAATTTATTAAACATGTGCTTACTCGATCAAACTGTTTGGAAAGTTATAAAAGAACTATTCAGTTCCAGACCGATCTCAAGATCATGCCATGGATGAGCAGCTACCGATCTCCTGGACAAAGAAGACAGGATCCTTTCATTGAGCTTAGGGGTCCGCTTGGGCTGATCCTCAGCAGCAGCAGAAGCAACAGCCTTACCCTCTTCACTCATCCTCCTGTTGAGACTTGAGAGTAATCAAAAATCAAACATTTATGTTCTATATGAAATTAAAAAATCGTAGGAATTATAATAATCATTGATTCCTTATCACAGGATAGAAAAACACTGAAATCATCCCCAGTGAAACACACGTCTATTTAACACCGCCCCACAGTACTAGAAAGCAGTGAACATATTCCCATAATTCCTTCCACTACACAAAACGGCCCTAACAAACCACATCCCAGGGCTCCGAACTGCACGCAAGATATTAGGTTCCAGATCCTAAAAAAGAAGTAACTTTCAACTGTGACCAAGAAGAATTGATGGACACTGGACAGTATCTAAATATGTGAGATCGGCAACACACATGGATCCAACAAGGTTCCTAAAGGCACTTTATATCACGCTTACTCCTGCTTCTGGGATTAACCACGGAATAATCACCAAGAACCATCAAGCAAACGACGAGATCGAATCATATGGGTGATTAAATCAGAACAAAATTCTAGCGCGGGGGGCAACATATCTGATGGGTATACGGACGTGAGGATCCTGTGAATTGATCGAAAAAAAAAGTTGAGATCGGAGAAGGGATCGTCTCACCTGACCTGCAGTTGGAGACGGCGAGCGGGGTGATGAGTGCTGACGAAGGGAGTGGCGGGGGCGGGGGGGGGGTGTTTTTTTTTCTC
>LAPY01004491.1:0-13294 GCA_000970635.1 Eragrostis tef | reverse complement strand
GGCTCGCCGCCGGCCCGCCTCCAGTGCCGCCACCTCTGGGCGCCCGCGGGGCTCCTCTCCCTCGCGCACCTCGCCTTCTACGCCGCCGTCGCGCACCACCTCCGCTGCCTCAACGGCTTCCGCTACCAGCGCCGCTGCCACAAGCTCACCCTCGCGCTCGCCGCCGACAGGCTGCGGATGCTCAAGTCCGGGGGCGACGTCGTGGCCGCCGCCGACGTCGAGGTGCCCTACCAGGAGCCGCCCGAGAGCTACCTCGCCAAGTTCAAGCGCAGCTGGGCCATCCACTTCGCCTTCCTCATCACCACCTTCGCATTCTCCGTCGCAGCGGCCGTCTCCATCCTCTGCTTCTAGTCGAGCGACCGGATCTCCATCACTTGTTGTATCAGTGTACTACTAGCAGTTAAGCCGCCTGGGGTAGTTAATTGTGTTTTACAAAGTTCTTAGTTGTTAAGGAGTACTTACTAGTAGTGGATTGCACCTGCTGTCAGCGAGAGATACAGCTGAAATCTCTCTCTTCACCTGCTACCACAAAGCAGCAGCCGTCAATGTCATCAAGTTTCGAGATCTCTTTCGTGCTGTGCAGATTTGTTTGTGCTACTCCACGTAGTAGTACTGTACTAATCACGAGATCTCTTTCGTGCTGTGGAGATTAAAATGGCTGACAAAGGACGACGATCTTGTTTTGTGTCAATCATGTCATGATGCGATGCCACTCCTCCGCCTGATGCTCCTCTGTGCTTGTGAGTAGTACAATACACTGATTAGGTGCCTTGTGCAAACTGATGAAACTGATGATGACAGTCACCCCGACCAGCCTCGCTTTCTCCCCGTCACAGCCAACCAATCATAACCCTGTCCTTGCATCACAAACATCAGATGGAACGGAACAGGAACCAGTTTCAGAGGAAACACATGAGAAACAAACAGTCAAGCAATGGGGTCAAAACACTCTGATTTGGTATCAAGTTTCTTTTATTTCTCTTTTGTCATTGATAAATCAAATGAAGGAATCAAATGTTACATTTGACACTGCTAGTATACAAGTTACAACACAGGCAGCAGGCTCCTTCCATGTTGGAGCTTGGCTCTTGCCTCATTTTTATCTCAAATGAATATGCTCAAGCGAAACAACCGCCACAACACCCATGGACAGCGCCCCTCCAAGTTTCCAACGCCTGAGCATTGTAAAGCTGATAATACCAAGTTAAACATCCTCCAGTCGTTACAAACAGCAACGACCGTCCCAGTGCAAGTAAGTGGGTCACTAAGTAGCCTTGAGGACGCTGCAGAGTGAATTATACGCATTCACACATAGCTTGAACTTTTCCTCAGCCATGGCCTGCCAACACAAGTAAAAGAATCTCTGTTAGCAGCTATGTCTTCGCATATTTATTTGCGAACGGACAACCAAGTGGCACAATCAATCAACTTCTGCTGTTTAACACAAGAACTGAACTAGACATCCACCTGTGAAGAGCCTGGGTGCCTGTCAGGATGCCACCGCAGAGCAGATGCCCGAAAACTGCGTGACAAACGTAATTCAGGTAAACCGTAGTGTGGGGCAGAACTTATACGTCCATACAAAAACTGGGATGACAGCACGACAATGAACAATCTGAGAAATCGTAACAAAGAGACAACTTACGCAGATTTAACATCATCTAGAGTTAATGGACCACAAGCTGGTAATCCAAGAATGGTCCTGTGCGCATGTGAACCAATGCTGGTTGTTTCTCTGGTGTCATCCTCGCTTTCATCTTCGCTGTCACTTGAAATTGTTTCTTTATTTGATTCATGAGTCCATCTATATCTGAACGATCTATCTCTGAACCGAAAACCCTCCCATGATATATGAGACCAAGTAAAACCACGATGTGCACCAAAGATTGCTTCAAACAAGTCGTCAGGATGCACATATTGATCCTCGTGGAAGAAGTTGCAAAACCTGGCCTCGTCCTTCTTTTCTGCAAAAGAAGTGTGTGCCATTTCTTTGTCGTGAAGTGATTCAGATGGACAAAGGCATAAATCAATAATGCATAGTTAATAACTATTGACATATGAACATTAACCACAGTACATTTGCGCATATGATCAGTTATCAGTGCCAAAACAGTACTGAGGCAGTATATTATAGCGCCATTTCCGTATTGTTGGATCATAACATAGAAGTAAACGAAACAGGGCAGCCAGGGCGATAGACAGGATTCATGAATGTGCTACATATTGCTACAAAATAATTCATATATGCATAATGGTATCAGAAGAGCTCCAAGACAGAATGGTATCAGAAGTAAAACATGCATCCACTTTATTACAGTTTGAGAAACCTACTCTTTCTGTGATTGTGTACTCCTTGTCGAGACTTTGATGACCAATGAGGATGATGTCCTTTTCTGAAGGCTTTGAACCGAGGAAAATGATGAGAATTAGCAAAACTTCCTGTACTTCCATCCTGGAGTGAACAGAGGTGTATATCACGAACTTCAGAATTCAGACGTTTTCAAGTTGTTTTTTCTTTTGGTGACTCATGCCCATATAATACGCATTACTGTCATACAATCTATTTGAAGATAAACAAAATAGATGATTTGTCCCAGGAAAATGAATAGTAAGAGTTCACATAATGAAAAATGCAGTAGAATGCTTTACCTGTAAATGAGGCGACGACTTCCCATAAAGAAGATAATCTTTTAAAGCCTTCTTTCCTTCTGCTCGTTTTTGCCGAACAACATACCTCTCATAATTCTGTTGACATGTTATCAGTCAAAAGAATCACCATACGGTGGGCATAAGGTCACAAAAATGGAAAATTCTTGCATAGGTTAGCAACATTCAGAACTATCATCATTGGCATACATGTACATGTTACAACGAAAAAATTGGCATAAGATATGTCATATGTTTATGGTTAGCAATAATGAGATAAACAATAAGCATCTATTGCATTACAAGTAGCAGGCTGCTTTAGTACAATGAACAAAAATTGAACCAGGCTCTAAAATTCAATTAATATTATTTCAATAAAAAGTCGTGATATGCAGCTATATAAACTTGTTATGTGCAAAACAAATGGTAACAGAAGGTATCTTTTCCTTTATAGAAACTAGCGTGCACAACTACATCTAACATCCCTTTTTGATACGCATAGAAACTGGTTCTTTTATTTACATCCACGATACAAGACTCTTCAGCTACTGCACACCAAAACATGTGAAATCCATATAATCAATATCCCACAAATATTCCAGATAATCCTAAGTGTAACCATATGCACCAGACATATGTATCACGACAGATTGTTATCATTTTGTTCAAGTATTGCAAGATCAATAAGTAAGTTCAATGTTCAAATCTGCTAAATTTTATGGAGGGAGGTGTCAAAACATACCCTGGATGCCTTTCGAGCTCCTTTTTCACTCTGAGAAGTAATTTGACAGTAGTAAATATATGTTAGCATATAAACTATATGTGCAGAAGCAAACATAAAGGAGAAGAATGTATGTTACTTAATGATATGCATTATCTTATAAAAGACCGACTCAGAGTATGAAAAAAGAGTGTAACCTGTTGGCATGTGTTGATGCATATTATAGCTGAGGTATGTAAAGAGTGGAGGTTAACTGTTCATGCCATGGTAAAGAGGATTGATTGTGATCAATCATGATGTGGCCATTTGCAGTTTTAACAATTAATAATATGTCGAATTATGTTTCGAAGCATCCTGTGCTGTTCGGAAAGTAAAAATTACTTTGTCTCGGGGAATAATCATGCGTGAGCAACGGTTGTATGGACCAAAATTCAACCTGATTTGGCGCACATTTAACACACGGGCAGCGAACAAATCGAATTTAACAATCAATTATGCTCTAGCGCATCGTCATCTTTGCCAAACAAAATGAGGATTATGGAGCACCGCGGAAAGTGAAGAAAGGAGGGATTCGAACCTTGGGGCAATCCCATTTGTTCTTCCACTTCTCCGAGGAGAGGGGCGTGGAGTGGAAGGACGAGGCGGCGGCGAGGCGCGTGGGGTCGAACAGCTGGTTCCTCCAAAGGACGGGCAGGGTCTTGATCATCATCCACGGGGCGGCGGCCTGCATAGTGTTTGTTCCTCCGAATCCGTCCCCGCCCCCCGTCGGGCCGAGAGAAGCGAATCTTGTAGCAGGTGTTCCCCTTTGACCTGCGTCACCTGACCTTGCCCACAAGCAACCGGAGGCGACTTGGATCAACAAAGGAGGTGGCTTTCTCTTGCCGCTCCCTGACCCATCAAATCGAAATGGAATTTTTAGGCAGCGGGCATCGCGCAAGTCCGCATCTTTCCCCGGTAGCGGTAGAGGTGTTCTCCTCTCCACGCCGCCGGCCGCCAGAACTTTGGTCGATCCGGTACCTCTGTCTCTCTCCCCGGTGGTGCGGTTGGAAGGCTGGCGCATCGCCACGGTTGGAAGTAGTACATGGAGTTGGGAATCTCCAAACCTCGAGGACGGCCCAGCAGATCAGGTCTGTCGTTAGGCCCGTTCCGGAAAACAATATGGGCCGGATTTGCTGATATCTAAGGCCCGGATCTGTCGTTACTTTAGGCCCATGTAACTGGCACTGTGTTAGGAGCACTTTATTTTCCATGGTTTTTTTTCTTTTTTTTTCCTTTTAAGAAAGAGAGTGTTTTTAGCTCACTGCAAGAATTTAGGTTGTCACAACCGATGAATTAGCGGCCTGCAACGACGGAGAGAGCGGACCCATAGGTGTAGGAGGGTGGTGCGGTGGGACTCGGCAGATGTGTGAGGAAGACAATGGTTGGACTTGGAGGACACTGCCCCTTTTTTAGCGAGCTGTATGTGTGTCTTTGGTTTGGATCATCTTTATACTACTCTAGCACGAACACGTCAATTTTTCGTAGCAGGTAAAATATTTCGCAAACTAGCAAGAGTCATAGATAGAGCAAGCCACACAGACAAAGCAAAAAAAATTTGAAACTATAAAAATAGACGAATTCAAAACCACATACAAACAACAACAAACAACCAGGCAAGTTAGAATAGATCCGGAACAACAATCAAACAAAACGTAGCAGCAACCACACACACGAGCACAGGACGAAAAATAACAGAGCACAGAACCTACATATAGCACAAAACAAGAAAACCGACTCGGTGGAAACCGACTCAGTACCGACCGCCATACGCAACCGCGCGCAACCGACGGAGACCGTAGACCGTCTCGCACCGACAAAGACCACCGCGTAGGCCAGCTCACGCCAGCCATACAGTCTGCATTCAACTTTTTTAACTGACGTAGCACCGGTCACCGGAGATAGCTAGCGTTGAACGGTATTTTTTGCATTTTCTTTTCTTCGCATTTGATTAGGTCAAAACACGAGGACCCGGGCGCATAAAATTTAAACGGGATAACTGTAGCAATGTATCTATTGGAAATCTAGAAAGACCTCGAGGGGTTTGACCACAAAAGACACCCCGCCATGCGCCGTCCCGCGACGGCCGGATGCGTCGAGATCGGACGGCGCGGGAACCAGCGACGACGTGGCACGCGGCAGGGAACCGATTCCGGTGCAACATTAGGAATCCTTCCACCGCCAGCTAGCGAAACGTACGCGTGCTTTGTTTGGCAAAGAGCAAGACAGAAAATGCATGAGAAGGCACGTGTCTTACAAGGAGGGTGCAACCATGCAATGCATTTACTTTCTTGAAGCTCCAAATGAGGCACATATGCTCGTCCTACATGCAATAGTCTGTTAGGAAAGCATCTAGCCGGTGGCATGAATGTGCGAGTGAAGAATGTGCTGGCACTTGTCAATCTCGTCTCAAGCTAGACAGAGTCCAGAGAGCACTGTACATTTTTCCAAGACTGGCAGATAAGCGAAGATGGAAGAGAAAAGCGAGATATAAGGCACAACCGAATCATCACGTGGGACATGCCTGCCTAATATATGCATGTGCCCATGACCTAATCCATCACGAGCTCCGATACGAAAGATGCGCTCGAATTTGGCATCTAAACCCAACCAATGGTTGCCAGCTCTTGGATGTGATCCGTGTACGTATGGTGATCGATCGACCAATCGATCAATGCACGCAATCTTGTCCCTGGATTGGATTGCCACCGGCCGGGGCGGCCGTTTGCTGATATCGCGCGGTAAACGTCACGTCCAGCAGAGCAAAGCTTTCCGTCACCGTCGTCTATCACGTACTAGTTCCGATCCGGCAAAGGTTGGGTAATTGGCAGTTTCTGTGTTGTCCTTGAACCTGTTCCTGCTTCCGTTTTCGTCTCCAAGTGCGCCCGAGCATGAAGGACCGACTCCAGATGCATGGGCACCACAGAGGCGTCCATGGATCGGACGCAACGCTTGCCCAACCCCATCGCTACTTGATGTCTGGTTACGTTGGTAGGAAGGAGGGCGTGTGATGTGGCAGCAGTGCTAGCCAGTACTGGAGGAGTCCATGGTCTCATTCCGCAGAAAGAAAGAAAAACACGGAGCACAGGGATTTCAGTTTTCGCCGCAAGCTAATAAGCTAGGAAGAGATGCTTTCCTTATTCTGCTACGTATAATGTGCTAATTGTAGGGAAGCCAGGCAGAGGAGAGGAGAGAAAGCACTCCGCAGTTGTGATCTTCTTCATGCGCATCATACTGAAGTACTGATCAGTAAAACATACCATCCGATTTGGTCAGGTTATGCCTGCATGCATGTTCAGAGAGAAATGCAGCGTCCTTTCGGCGATCGATGTTACAAGAGCTCTCTACCGATTCATCAAATGGTATTAGCTGACCAGCTAGGTAACTAATTCTGGCAAAGGTTCAAAGCTGCTTTGGTTGGGCACCTTGCACACTCGTTGCGTCTATATTTAGTACATGTGCAGCACTTAAATTCCATGCCCAACTTGATCTAACCTGACTGAAACCATGCATTGCATCTGCCCACCAAGTGGCGATCGATATAGGGCTCGCCTACCATGAATGACGCAACAAGATACTAGTACTAGTACTACTCACTCACCAGTGTCAACACCGGACTTTGCCGTACGCATGCGTACGTGTACTCCAGCATATCGATTCCCTCTCCATGTAGTGCATATACTCGATTATTGCTTTATTACTGGAGAAAAAAGAGTAAAACTGTCGTTGCGACCAACTGTTGGTAGCTTGCTAGAGACGGTGCATGTCTGCAGGAGTACTCATATATACATTTGACCCTCGTACAGAAAAAATGATACTACGAATAGTGGTGCTTGATCTCTGTCGATCGACGCACTTAGCTGAGCAAGCTTTGATAGATGTGACCACTCAAGCTATCTGCAAAAGGAAACCAAGTACTCCTACTATCACTACAAGAAAATAAACGTTTAGTCACCAAGTTTTAGTGACCAAGAAATTTTTTCTTTTGTTGGTCACTAAATGTTAATTAATAGTGACTAATTTTGAAATTATTGGTGGATAAATGGTTTTAGTGACCAACATTATATATAGTTACCAAAGTTATATTAGTTGCTATATAGTTTTAGTGACCAACATTTATAGTGTATTACCGAATCAATTCAACCATGCCCTGTCAAGCTACCTAGCGCACTAGATAGAGAGAAAATTAAAAGAGAGAAACAGAAGAACTTGAAATTAATGCCTCGCAGTTCGCTCGATCGATCTCTGCTCTCAAAGTTTCAGTTAAGCTCCTTCTATCATTGTGGTCCAGCCAGTCAATGGTTATTGAGGGGCAACAAACTGATAAACTCATGACCTGTTGCTGCTACAAATAAAATATGTACAACTAACTAGTATACAAAAGAACTGGGGGGCTAATATTGATTACTTTGTACAAAGGAATGGGTTGATATTATAATTTTCTGGTGCACGCACATCTCGTACAGCTAAGCATCATGATCTGCATGCTAATAAATCTAGAGAACTATATAAGCCGCGACGACTAATGCACCGATAATAAAGAGAAAAAGGTGTCAGTTATAGTTAAGCTGAAAGGCTCAAAAGAAAAATGCTTGCAAGCTATTAAATTCGGCATCGGGATATATAGACGAGTATCTGACTCATTAGTCGAGAGTCAATTTGCGCCTCTCAGTCGGGCGGGCCTACTGCTGGAATAAGAGGAAATTTCTTTCTAGGCCAGGATTTGATTTTTGTTCTAGCTATTGGCATGTGGCATCTGCTTATTCTTTCCCGCAAAACAAATTTATTCATGTGTAGTGGAGTACTGCAAAGTTTTCATGTTCCGAACAGGGTATATGTTTGTTCTTTACGTGCACCACTTTTCTGTGTTTCGTGATAAAATGTTTCCACTACAAATTGATGGCCGGTTCTTTAAGTTGACAGGTGCCCTGAGGTCTATGCCCTTTCAAAGTTCGCATCATATATATAAATAAAGTGCAATCCAAAAGTGGCGCATTACTGAAGCGATGTGAGTAGTCCATCCAATGACTACAGTTAGGACATGATGCTCAAGAAATAAGCCAGACATGATCCATCACTGTCGTCGTCGCCGACTCGTGTCTCAAATTTGCGCTTTTTCGTTCGTTGGATATTTGATTCAAATACATGGACGATGGGTGTGGAAAGTACGTGGAAATGAGCACTTGGCGGAGTGCAAACAGAGCAGCTATTGAAGCATAGTTGCTCTTTGCTGCATTTGATTGTTCTTTTCCTATGTTTTCCTTTGAGAAAGGAAGAAACCTGATTGAGCATGTTGTGCATGTGTGTTTTGTTCGAGAATTCTTCGGGGGACCAAAAAAAAAAAAACTCTTTGACGCTATGATTATTTCCGCTTTCCCGTGTAGGTCCGAGTATAGTATTCCCTTTGTTATTAAATTTATGACGTTAGGACATGGTATTTACCCGATGGAGCAATCTTGCATCAACTCAACAGATAAAATAAGACGAAATTGATAACCAGGGCGGTTAGTCAACTAATTCCGCAGTGGGATGGAGTCTGTACTTACGAGACCGACATATGGGCCCCACCGCTTTTGCTTCGTGTAACCACAGCCCACCATGTATAGGAGGCCCTCCGACGAGGAACGGCAGTGTTTTTTTTTTCTCCCCCCCTTTTAGAGGACAAACGTTACGGAAATTCGTCGCTGAGGAATGAAGCAAAGCCTGTCCATTGTGCCAGCAATTCAGGTAGAAAAAGAAGAAGAAGAAGCTTCGACGGGCTTGACACAATCTTGTCACGTGCGGCGGCTCTGGTTTCGTCATTCTCGTTGTTGAACATGGCATTGCACGATACTTTCTCAATTGATCAGCTAACCCCACGAACTTGAACGGCAGGAGAGGAGCGCAATTTGCCAAAGATTATACTAATTAGAAGGACGAACGAAAAATAAAGGCAGTGTTAGCTCCTACGCAGCGATTTCGCATGCCGTCGCTTTATGTATATGATGATAATTGTCAGTACTCGTTTTTCCTGAGCAATGGAAATGCAAGAAGTGCGTCACAGGGCGCAGCTCACGACTCGCTCCTCGTTGCTATATATATTCGCTGCGGTGGTCTCGCCAGCCTCCCGACCACTACTCCCCTCCCCAACACAACATCTCATCACCCAGACCCAGATAGATAAATTAAATCAATCCATCTCATCACTCTCTCGATCGATCCAAGAAAGAATTAAAGAATGGGCGGCGCCGGCGAGGTGGCGAAGCCGGTGGCGGCGATGGTGCTGGTGCAGGTGGTGTTCGCCGGCGTGAACATCTTCTACAAGCTGGCGGTGTGCGACGGCATGGACATGAGGGTCCTCGTCGCCTACCGATACCTCTTCGCCTCCGCCGTCCTCGCGCCGCTCGCCTACTTCGTCGAGAGGTCCGCAGATTAGTTACCTCTTCGATTTCATTTCATTTCGCCATCGCCATGCATGCATCCATCATCCATGGCCATTCCTTTTTGTTTTATTGTTTCCTTTTTGATTGGTGAGAATTCATGCATGCTACTCTGTATGTTTTTCTTCGTTTTCCAAGCCTTGGTTAACCATTAGCCATGCTCATGATCATCAGTTAGATTCCTACACCGGCTTTTTTTTTTCTTAATTGAACAAACCAATGACGAATCGAATGTCCATGTCTGCTTTTCACACTGTTGACCCTCCTTTTTGGGCCCCAAAAAATAAAGCATGGCACAGAGGAGGAGCTGGGGTGCTCTGTGGCTGAGATCCGATCCTACTGAACTGAATGTATGATGAACTACTAACATTCCATACTCCATGTACTAGTTGTAGCTAGCTTTCACGTACATAAGTGCAGTCTGCGGTATAATTAGGGAGGAGTAGATGCTGAATCTGTCGATATAATAAGAGATGCTTTAATTTCCTTTATTTGGTTGTTGCAGGAGAAGCCGAACAAGGTTGACGTGGAGAGTGGTGGTGCTGTCGTTCATCTGCGGTCTGACCGGGTAAGCTGTTGTGTTGTCTCTCTGAATGCTTTTGTCTGCTTGGTTTGGCAAGAGCGTGGGACAAGAAAGGAGCCATGCTTCCTTGCCTGCCGGAATTCAGGTGCGATGCCGTTTTTGATCCGTCGACGTCGCTGGCGCATCGTAGCTTCGCATACGAGTGGCACCACTAATAGCAGCAGCGCGCATGTGTGTGATTTTTCTCTCTCTGCCGGGTCATCACGGGAGCACTTTGCCATCCATGGCTTTTTTTCAGGGAAAAAGTTGTGCATCGATCATGCATACGGTACATAGGCAGACCGACCGTGCGTACCTAACTGGACGCCGACTCCCACGCCTTGCTGCTCCGTCCAGTATTTTCCAGTAATGCCCGTCGTCCTTTTCCCACACTCTCGGCATCCCTCGCCCCTAGAGCTCTCCTCTGATGGATGCGTGCTTGGTTCGTCAACTGCACGCGATGCGTTCATTACCAGAGAAGATAGAGACCTTGATGCTGAACCACATTAATTGATCAGTTCCCATAGAATTGCTAGTAGTAGTACATTCGGCGGCAGTCAGGTTGCACATCCCTAGACGGTTGACTTGAGTGGAGTATTAACGCCCAACAACAAAGAAACAAACAAAGGGACCGGTCCCTAGTAGGCAGTAGCTAGAGACATGGAACTTTTTGCCTGTTTAATTGATCGATGCTTAATATATGCTAGAGTAACTGACGAAGGAATGTCTATATATGCATGGTTTGGTAATTTGCAGGGGCTCGCTGGCGCAGAACCTGTACATCTCGGGCATGAAGCTGACTTCGGCGACGTTCGCGTCGGCCATGACGAACCTGATCCCGGCCATCACGTTCGTGCTGGCGGTGATCTTCCGGTACGAGAGGCTGGCCGTGCGCACCTTCTCGGGGCAGACCAAGGTCGCCGGCACCTTGTTGGGCGTGGGCGGCGCCATGCTGCTCACCTTCTACAAGGGCGCCGACATCACGCCGTGGCACAGCACCATCAACCTCGTCGCCAGCCTCACCCACTACCACCAAGCTGCTGCTGCTGCAGGTGGTCATCGACAAGAAGCAGTAGCTCAGGGTTCTCTGCTTGTGATGGGCAGCTGCTGCTTCTACGCGCTGTGGCTGATCCTGCAGGCGCGGCTGAGCCGGGAGTACCCGTTCCACTACTCCAGCACGGCGCTCATGTGCCTGATGAGCACGCTGCAGTCCGTCGCCTTCGCGCTCTGCTACGACAGGGACGTCGCGCAGTGGAGGCTCGGGCTCGACATCAGGCTGCTGTCGGTGGCGTACTCTGGTGTGCTCGCCTCGGGTGTGATGCTGGTGGTGCTCTCCTGGTGCGTCAAGCGCCGCGGCCCTCTCTTCGCCTCCGTCTTCAACCCGCTCATGCTCCTCGTCGTCGCGGTGCTGAGCTCCCTGCTCCTCGCCGAGAAGCTGCACCTCGGCAGCGCCCTCGGCGCCGTGCTCATCGTCATGGGCCTCTACGCCGTGCTCTGGGGCAAAGGACGCGAGACAGCCACAGAGGCGGCCAAGGTCGCCGAGCTGCCCCACCAAGACGACGATCCAATCGACGTCGTCGTCGTGCAGTCGGAGGAGGAGGAGGACAAGCAGCAGCAGCAGCAGCGAACAGATAGATAGACGATCGTCAACTGCATTGCCTTGCCTCTGTTAGTAGTTGTTAGCAGCACATCAGATCGATCCGTCTCAAGAAATAGATGATCAGTTGTGTCTACACGGAATCGGCGGCGGCGTATGTACTGTAGCTACTTGAGAGATCGATACACAAGTGGTGGGAATTGAGCTGTCTCCCCTGCCCGGCTCCTCCCACCTGCAACTGAAGCAGAGGAGGATCAGAACAATGTAACACACCCGACAGCAGTGTGGTTGGAGAAAAATAGTATCAACTCTCTAGTTGACGTACTACAATGTATTCCAAACCAACTTACAGCATCGGCATTCTTCAAACAGAAAGAAAAATCAACTGATCAAAAGTAATCAACGTCATTTTGTTTCAGTTGGGCCGTTTCTGGGAAGTGTAAAGTGGCCTCATATGGGCCGGCCTTAAGTTTGATAACTGAATTGGGCTGAATTGGGCTGGATGACTGTGATGCGGCCCAAGGACAAAAGTTGGATCGGGCAATCCATGTTAGTCGTCGGGGGTTGCTTTCTGCCCGGCTAAATTGATCTAAACTCTCCCCTCAAATAAAAAAAAAAGAAAAAGAAAAAGGAAGAAGCTAAATCTCAGCTCATCCTATCAGCTAAGCTTCTCTCACAAAATCTCTGTGGCTCGCTTATGATTGCTTTAAGTTAATTTGTCAGAACGATCCAAAGTAAGACGAAACCGAGCCGAGGATCTTATCTTGATTGTTAAACAGCTGACGCCGCCAGAAGAATACGTACTATTAGTAATCCTAGTAACAGTTTTGGTGGAGAAGATTATTCCGGTTGGAAGGAAACAACCTGTTAATAAGTTTAAGGTGGGTGACCACTAGATATGACGGAGCAAAATAAGTTGTAGTAACTGTTAGGCGCCACCCGGCCCTTTCTCTCAAAACCGCGGATGGTATAGCTAGTTTCCGCCCGCCCTCAACCACGCCTTGTATCAGCATATATACGGTTTCTGACCAGATGAGCTTCATATATAATTCTGCGATATAACCATGTATTCCATCCCATCACTCATGATTTGCATGATGTAATTGATGTTGCTGCTAAGAGACGATTGCTAACTTATTATTAAAAGTGAAAGGCTGGTAGCATGCTTTGCCTCGTCCACCCAATTAGATTACCCATCAATCTGTTTGCTTGGTCAGTTGGAAGAGTACATATATGCTGCTATTTTCTTCTGCTATATAGGGAGCAGCTGATTTCTCCTCTCAATTAACATGATAAGGATAAAGCTGTCCTAC
>LAPY01004490.1:28093-41361 GCA_000970635.1 Eragrostis tef | reverse complement strand
CGTGTGCCCACAACTTCCGCAGGAACGGCGGCCCATGGGAGCGGGATACACAGGTGGAGCTTTGGGGATCACTAGAACGCGGAAAAGTCCAGCGACCGGCAGATTGCCTCCCTCGGATAGTCGGATTAAGAATCTTGCTGTTGGTTTGTGTCAGTTCATGGACCAGCTCTCGCCAACAAAAGTCGCGATCGTGGTTTCTGGGACCACTTCACGTTGTATACTATATTTCACAATTCTGTATTCTAATTCCCATTCTCTGCAGATTCTTAATACTGGAATTCACAACAAAGGAAGCTGCGAAGAAGGCAATAGCACTAACATTGACAATGTTTTTCATTATTTTTCCAAAGGAAAAAGTCCATATTACTCCCCTCAAGTATAACCAAAGTCCACATAACCCCCTAAACTATCTTTTGGTTCATTTCACCCCCTAACCTATGTCAGTTGGCTTAATATACCCCCTAATACAATTTCTCTTTTTTATTTCTCCATGCACAAGTGTGTCATTATGTTCAAATTTTGCAAGATGATAGTAGACATCGTAAATCATGTCACAAAAATATAAAATAATTTTTTTATCATTATTTTCATGGGCTGAGATATTTAATAATTAAGTAAACCTTGAGATACAATATTATATTGAAAATGACGAAGAAAAATTCATGATATATTTTTCTTACATACACTTTGATATTCACTACATCCATGCAAAATTTTAAATCAAAATTCAATTTGTGCATTGAGAAATAAAAAAGACAAATTGTATGAAGGGGTGAATTGAGCCAAGTGACATAGTTTAGGGGGTGAAATGAACCAAAAGATAGTTTAGGGGGTTATGTGGACTTTGATTATACTTGAGGGGAGTAATATGGACTTTTCCCTAGAGTTTATACTAAACGCTGATGTGGTACCAATCGGCCAAATCACAGAGAGAAAAGTGTAGTTTACTCATTGAGTCTGTCTAAGCTCCTTGAAAGAAATCCTCAGATAGCTACATTCCCAGAAGACACCAAACGAACCCACACACTGCCAGCTTTTGTCCTGTTGTCCATACCTTGATTAGTACAGCGAAACAAACACATAAAACAAGGCTTAATTTTGGGGGATTAGAGGATAGGATATTGGAAAGGCTATGTCTGGTTGCTTCCTCTTGCTTTTGACTTTAACTATGATAAACCTGTCCTAAATAAACCTATATTTAGTGGCAAAATAAAGAAGTGATACCCTGGAATCCACACAAGGCCATCCTGTCAAGGAACTTCAGACGATAAAGTATGAACAGCATGGCACTAAAGTAAAAGGTGAAAGAAACTTAGCTTTCATCTGGTGTGAGAGGGAGAAGGAAACAATGGCTATGAGAGTGATATGGATGTTGATCTGATTCTTTCCTTGTTCTAAGAAATTTGCTGATTCGATACAAGAGAATACTTTACCAAGCTGCTAGTTACATCTAAAGATGATAATCACAAAGTTGTCATTATGTAAATGTAAAGTAAAAAACTAGTAAAGGCAATATATTCTGGGTGTGAATTCCTGGAAAAGCCAAATATTCTTCCAGGACCACACATCAAGGAAGGTGCACCATCCTTGTCTTCTTCACAAGCTGCTAGCCACCAGCTTGTTACTGAAGCGAATTGTAGTCTTCTACATAACTAATTTTTATGCAGTTACAGAATTGGTGGTCATCTAGCCAGCGCAAAAACTTTAAGTATAAGATCATATAGCGAGGTAAAATAACTGACGAAGGAAGAAAGTCATAACTCATCAATTGCATTCCCTTTCGACGTAACTTACAGGGGACGTGCTACCTATCTGTATCTACAAAAGAATCATTTCCCTCTTAGATATTTAAAAGAATGGATGACTCTAAATGAAATAAAAAACAGCAAAAAAACTTAAAACTAAATTATCTAACTAACTCCTTCTCTGTATCTTCTTTCCGTTTCTGTGTGTCTCCAAGTCATCTACTATGTGCTGTGCCAGATCAATTAAGGGAAAAGTCCATATTACTCCCCTCAAGTATAATCAAAGTCCACATAACCCCCTAAACTATCTTTTGGTTCATTTCACCCCCTAACCTATGTCAGTTGGCTTAATATACCCCCTAATACAATTTCTCTTTTTTATTTCTCCATGCACAAGTGTGTCATTATGTTCAAATTTTGCAAGATGATAGTAGACATCGTAAATCATGTCACAAAAATATAAAATAATTTTTTTATCATTATTTTCATGGGCTGAGATATTTAATAATTAAGTAAACCTTGAGATACAATATTATATTGAAAATGACGAAGAAAAATTCATGATATATTTTTCTTACATACACTTTGATATTCACTACATCCATGCAAAATTTTAAATCAAAATTCAATTTGTGCATTGAGAAATAAAAAAGACAAATTGTATGAAGGGGTGAATTGAGCCAAGTGACATAGTTTAGGGGGTGAAATGAACCAAAAGATAGTTTAGGGGGTTATGTGGACTTTGATTATACTTGAGGGGAGTAATATGGACTTTTCCCTTTTCCAAATGATAATTACAGTGAATCTGAAACTTGACCATATACTAACAGTAAAACACACCACGCCGTGAAAGATTAAAAAAAATACAGGGATGGAACAATCTTCATGTCTCAAGACCACGTGAAGTGAAGTACATTTTTATTGGTGCTTAGTACGATTCAAGGGAAAGCCTTCAAGTTTTCAGTTCTTGTACATGTGACAGTTTGGCAGAGTGTAGAGGCCAAAGCTCTCTACTCGCCCATCCTCATGATGCAGCGCAGGCCCTCTCCCTT
This sequence comes from Eragrostis tef, assembly GCA_000970635.1. Classification (NCBI taxonomy): domain Eukaryota; kingdom Viridiplantae; phylum Streptophyta; class Magnoliopsida; order Poales; family Poaceae; genus Eragrostis; species Eragrostis tef. The sequence continues at coordinate 38,564 of LAPY01004490.1, read as the reverse complement.
GAGCATCAGGTCGAACGCCGTGTTGATCTCCGAGAAGGGCACGCTGTGTGTGATGAACTTCTCCAGCTCCAGCTCCTAGATCACAACAAAGTTCATCACCAGTAAGGCAAATGGTACAATCATGAACAAAATGTTCAGAAATACTATCTGATTTGTGAAAGTGCTGAAAATTCGGCCATTTTTCGGTTACCTTCTTCATGTACATCTCGACGACGTTGGGCAAGTCAGTGCGCGGTTTGTAGTTCCCGAAGAAGGTCCCCTTCAGCGTCTTCTCGTTCAGGAAGTTCATCGGATGTGTTTTGAACACGGCCTCCTGGTGAGGGACACCGACCAGCACGGCGACACCCCAGCCCTGAATTCACATTTCATAGTACCCAGTTTAGGACTCCATCTCAAGTAGATGTTCAGAGAAGTACAGAATGAGAGATTGGCTGAGAACATACATCATGAACACATTCGAAGGCAGATATCATGGCGTTGACGTTGCCAGTGCACTCGACACTGCGGTCGACACCACCGTTCGTCATCTCAATCAACACCTAAAACACCAATGCAAAGTGCAAGTCAGAAACCAAGTATTCCCCTGTCATGAACAAACAAACGGTGATCAGTGTATTGATACTGAAGATACATACTTCTTGCACTGGCTTGTCGTGGTCCTTGGGGTTGACAAAGTCAGTGCAGCCAAATTTCTTAGCTGAAAAGTGGGACAGGTAATTGTTAGTTTCATAGTGCCATCAAGAACAAAATTGTCATTTTACACTTAATGTGACAGCAGTTTTACCTTCTTCATATTTTGCCGGGTTCAGGTCAACACCGATGATCCTTGATGCCCCAGACAGCCTGGCACCTTCCATGGCCTAATTACAGGAAGACATGTCAAAATTAACTCACATGTTTCCATCAAGAACAAACTACTGTAGGAACCTGAAGGGGAAAAAAAACATCATGACAATGCCACTTACAGCAAGTCCAACAGCCCCGAGACCGAATATCGCCACCGTTGAACCCTTCACCGGTTTTGCCACATTCACTGTTGCGCCAAAACCTGCACGAAACGAGGTTTCAGTAAAATACAGGCATCCTAAAAGGAAGGTATTCTTGGGTTAATAGTTGCATCAGGAGCAGGAACAGCCATCTTACCCGTTGAGATACCACAGCTAAGAACACAAACTTTGTCAAGTGGCGCCTCGGGGTTGATCTTCGCGAGGCAACCCACATGGATGACGGTGTACTCGCTGAATGTTGATGTCCCAACAAAGTGAAAAATTGGTTGCCCGTTGATGGTGAAGCGGGACTTCCCGTCGCCGATCATGACACCACGGTCGACGTTGATCCTGAGGAGGTCACACATGTTGCTCTCCTCTGACTTGCAGTGAGCACACTCCTTGCACTCACCAGTGAACACCGGGAGGACATGGTCACCCGGCGCGAGCTCAGTCACACCCTCTCCAACGCTCTCCACAATTCTGTGTGCAGAATTTAGTTGAAAAGAAACATTGTTAGATGGATCCAACTATTCAAAGAATAAATATATTAATCAAATTTCAAACAAGCAACCAATAGAAGTATATGCTCATTTCAGACTTGACTGACTCAGAATTAGAAACAGGAAAAATAGAAGTAAATTGACTACTCCTGTTTCTAATTCTGAGTCAGTCAAGTCTGAAATGAGCATATACTTTACCAATTGACAAATAGATGCAAGTTCTTGCCACTCTGAAGAAAGCTTAATCAAGCGGAAAAACTGAACTGAAGATTCCTAATCCAGGACATGAAAAAGATTCCTAATGAATCCAGAGAACGATCGAAAACAATATATTATCCTAGGAGGCTAATTGTGGGTGCTTGTGTCATGACTGACGTTTGTTCCATGAATCTCCCACGTGAGTCCTCATATCCTTTAAAACAGTGTCAATATAATGCGATGGCCACTTGCTTTATTTAGCCATGAATACTAAATTCCACTGACTAATCAGGACTCGTGACAGATTGAGTAACTATAATTAGTAACCACTGTGCAAAAACTATACAATTACCAAGGCGTATACGACAGATTGGATTCCACCTAGCACATAACAAATTGTGGAGTAATGGAAAATACTACATGACGAGCGCAAGAACAGACAGCAACAACGGAACAAGACACAGGTTGAGGCAGAGATAGCGACTGAAACATACCCTCCGGCTTCGTGGCCTAGGATCCTCGGGAACACCGGCGTTTGCCCCTGCACAAACGGATTCAAGACCACCGTGTTAGCCACTGATACATGCCATGACCGTATGATACGATTGCTGTATGTATGTACGATGCGTGGAGCCATGTCAGGTCAGCATATACGAACCTTGGCCTCCCAGAAGTAGACGTCGGTGTGGCAGAGCGCGGTGAAGAGGATCTTGACGCGCACCTCCATGGCCTGCGGCGGCGCCACCTCCACCTCCTCGATCGACAGCGGCTTGCCGGCCTCCCATGCCACGGCGGCTGCAACAGTCACCCAAGTTTCAATTTAATTAACTATCGCCATTTTTTTTGTTCACATAGAGATTGTTCAGGCAGACGCAGAAACAGAGGAGGCAAATGAAACAAACCTTTGCACTTGATCACCTTCCCGGCGGTCGCCATTCCTCTCAGTCTCCCTCTCTGCTGCTGCTGCTTCTTTCTCACACTCTTTACACTTGGCTGATCAGAAAAGTTGGTGAGGAAGAAGGCGGGGAAGAGGCCCGTATATATACTGGGCTAGCGCGAGCAAGGACGCCTGGACTGGAGCGGCGCAAGTGGGGGAGGAAGAAAGGCTCGGGAATTTTTTAGTGTTGGAAGAGAAACCGGGGCTTTTCTGTTCCCCGGACTCCGCGACCCCCCGCCGGTTTTCTCTGCTTCCAGTGGTTTCGCTGGCCTTCTGGTTTTCCACTAGTAGCACTTTACAGTGGATTGGACAGATGATAGTCGACACCAGGGTGATCATGGCCGTTGATCATGCCAGGTAGTTAATTTGTTTGGTTCTTCATTCATTTACTTGTAAAATCTTTGATATCCTTTCATTTCTTTAGTATATTTTAGATTTTTATTTTCCTAATTTCTTTATACATTCTTATATCATTTAAATGTAAATTAATACATTACTGTAGGTTTTGTTACGAATATGATGATATCTTTTTAACAATATAGAAAAAAAATTATAAGCTGTATATGACAAAACTGAAGTTAATAGGTGCTCGATAGAAAATAAAAGAGTAATAAAGCACTGACTTCTGATCTGAAGTTACTATGTGAATATTTATAGTTGTAAATATTTATTAGCAAAACAGGTGCAAAATTGTGGGTTTCTAAAACAAGATAGCTACGAAAAGTAAATTTACGATGCTACGAAACTTTTGTCTAAAAGGATCATGCACAACCAAAAAGTCGATCGAGGATGCAGATAAACCTCCCAAGTTGGGTACATGCACATGCATGCGGGATGAATCTCATACGTGCAAAATCCAGAGGAGAGGAACTTGGAATCCTCGGGAAAAGAATATACGTTCTCATGTGTCATCCAGCTCGTGGAGACCACAGTTCCCCTGTGTGCGGCCCCACACGCCAGTGAGTGAGACATTCGACGGGTCAACGGGCGTGACGCGGAGGTGCCGTTGACTTACCAGCTGGGCTGGGGGTCCAAAACCGGGGCCTGGCCTGCAGCGGCCGGGAACGAACCAACAGCGACGGCGTGTGGGAAGCTGGAAAGCGGAAACCTTAATTAAGATCAGCCGCAGCACCGAGCTTTACTTCACAGGAAACCATCTAATTAGCCGTGGTTTGAGCTCGAGCTAGCCATCATCCGACCTAACCAAGCAATGCCTGCGGCTCCACGTGGTTGCCCATGGTTAGGAATCAACCGCAGGCAGGTTAGGCTAGAGACCGCCAGTTTTCGTTTTTGCTATTGTTGTTTTTTTAATAAAAAAAATAGTTGATGTTAGGAGAATAAAACTAATGTATTTTTTTTAAACTAAAAAGGGCATCCTTACAACATCAATTTGAAATCAAAGGGAGTAGATACCATGCACTACGTACGTGTTCAGAGAACCAGAGCCGCGCATGGCATGTCTGACTTCGTTCTAGATCTGCAGGAAGAAGTATCAGTGGTCAAATAGACCATGGAAAAGTCCTTTGATTCACTGATTGGGACACAGCCGAGCCGAGAGCCGAGAGAACCGACGAGGAACCTTTGTTCTATTTTTGAAGCTCGCTTTCAATGCGTTCAACCAGAGGCTTCGACGGCCTCTTGTTCTTGCCAAAACTCTCAACGTACACGCGTAGCGTGCCAACTGATCTCTGTACAGTAAAGATGCAAAATTGAACTCTAAGAGATCAGGGAAAGAAGATTTCTAAAAAATTACTGGAATACGAACCGTGTCCGCTCCTACCATCCGCCATGACCGTCCCTGATTCCAAGAGTTGTTTATTACAAAGAAGCACGGCTACCACAAGCTAGTATCTACTACTACTTGAAAACACCACACTGGATGAAAAACTTGTGACGCCCTTTTCTGGTTGTGGGGGCAGCCTGGCTGCTGCAACAAGTTGCATATCCTGGCAGAGCACCTGGCTGCATGCAGGAAACCAACAATCCAATAGACGATGACAATAGTGGGAAACGGGGTCAAGATTCTGCACACTTGCAAAAGCAGATGCATGAATCCGTCTTCCAATTTCTGAAGTGGGGATGCTATGCAAACAGCAATCTGTCAAGCATGTGCATAGGTATGATTTGATGATTGATATTTCTGACTGCTAATCGCTCGCAATCCGAGCAAAGAAGGTGTCATTATGCAGTGGCATGGTGGCTCTGTCCGTGTCGTTCAGCAATCAGAAAGCTACAAATGCTACCTGCTCCGTTTTTGTTTGGTCATCCCAGATTTGTACTGGTTTCCTGTTGTTAGTCTCGGTAAGATGTCCTAATCAGGGATTGCGACAAACATTTTTGTTTCACCCCTGCAAACTGAAAACTGCATAAATCCTCGGGTTATGATGGAAGCATCGACGAGCGAGTGTAACTCTTGGAATTGATGTACTCATTCGTGTTTCCAAGATTGAAAGGGCCAGCACAGAATATATAGAAGCTTGGAACAAACATAAAAGATGGGTCTAGAACACACAACGACTTTTGTTCACAAGAAAATAAAAGATGTACTAGCTGATCTGGGGATCGTGTCCACTCGATCTCGTATTGGGACTTGATTACGCCTGGGATTGTGAGGCCCGTCGTTGATTTCCAGCGCCACGGCTCGTCAGTCCAGATGGAGAGATACGAAGTGACATGACACGGCCCGTCACTTGGTTCATTGTCACATGTCACAAAGAAGAGCAGGTCATGACATGACCTATTTTGTTATTAGGCACAGCAATTCTGGGATGCACGTCAGAGGATAAGTTTTGTCATTGCAGCGTTTGTCATTAACAGGACTCCTTTTCGGGTCGCCGTGATCTGGGATCGATTTGTAAGATTTTCCAACGGGGCCTACGCGATTAGGGACAATCTGGAATGGATTCAGGTATAGCTCCATGGCACTGAAAATGTTTCATGGGCTCCAGTGATTCTTCCAATAGCATGGAGAGGGGAGTGATTAGTGTTCTTGTATCCAGTATTTTCCTTGTAACTCTCCGCATAAGTAACAAACAGAAATGGATAAGATATATTAACCTCGTTTTTAAGATGCACAGAAGGGAAGATTTGATCGCGGCCCTAATATTGTTCAGAGTGGACACTCTATCTTTTGGATTTTTTTCTCGAATACGCAGGAGAGCTGCGTATCATTGTATTGATAGAGAGAAAAGGCCGGCCCCTTACATTACATCCTCACTTCAGGCCGAGCCATGAGGGACGGGTTTTACATAAGATTGTACTTAATAAAAAAAAACACACTAGGATTTGAGACCTGACCCTTCTGTCTCTTGGATTCAAACTACCAAAAATATAAAGCGCAGATGATACCATAATTGGAATTTTTTTCATCCCTGGTAACATAATAAACTGAATCATGGGTTAAGCAGTAAAGGAAAAAGGGCAGCCGGGTGGACGTCCCGCTCGCGCAGGATCCCACCACTTTGGGTTAAGCAGTAAAGATGTAAATTCATCAACCAGGCTTGCAAGTGGTATATCAAAAGGGCGAGTCCAGATTGCAGAACAGAGCACGCATAGGTACTGAAAACAGAGTCTGTTGTCTGCACATCACTGCCCAGTGCCCATATAGCTGAACAGCCAAAAATTACATGGTCTCCTGCACTCTTAGATATTGTTCAGATATTTCCACAGACAGCCAAGACTGTTGCAGATGCTGAATTCTGCTTGCTAATTTGCCTGCAGGTTCTTTCTTGTGTTTCCAGAAGAACCAGTGGCAGACAAATGAATCTGCTTGAATAACAGCCACTAAATTTTTCCAGTTCTGCATCTAGTCAAGAGAGAGCTTCAATAAGATGGAGTGACACGACTAGTACCCCACTTTCTAATGATCAAGAGTTCATGACAGAACAACTATGCTGCCATCATAGCTGCGATTGTTCCGTGGGAAAAAACCCTAGGTAAATGTTTCAACTAGCGGGATTTGTTATTGTCAGTGTCGTGTATAGCTGCGGTCTACTCCTAGTCCTGCAACATGATCTGCGTTAACTTACAAGTAAACCTAAGAATTTATTTTTTGAAAACAATTAATGAAGATGGCGTATGTGTGTTTGCATAGAAAATTAGTATCAAAAAGCACTGGACGCCAGATATTTTTTTCTAGGGATGGAAAAGGGCGACCTGATCACATAATGGTGACTAGAAAAAAAAGAAGTGGCACAAAAGGCAATCGATAGCTCATTCCGGAGAATATTTATGCTGCATGCATTAGTAAAAAACGTACACCATCTAACATGAACAATGTCTGGGATTTCTTAAGCATACTACAGTCATGCATCAGAATAATCGGAGTACTACGGAGGTTGGAGAAGGGTAACAAAGGTTCAATTTCCAATTGTAACTTGAAACTCTGAGACATTAATATCGGTTCTAACATGCCGTTAGGCACTGAGTCAATCTAAGGCTTCACATTTTCTAGAATTTCGATCACAATATGGTCATTGCTTGCTTGCTTTCCAATGCTAATGGGTCCAGGTGTTCAGTTTCTTCTTTGGCCTCAGCTGAAAATGAATATGCGAAAGTAATACATCAGAATGATCAGATCAGAATCAAACAGATTTGTACCACAACACAATCTGTTGACTTCTATCAGTAATTAAACTCTAACAGTGATATTTTTCATACACACTGCTCTGAGGTGGGAAAGTAGTAAAGAACGAAAATAGTAAAGCTATATTCCAAAATAAGAATCATGAGGAAAATGGAGAAGGTTGACAAAATATGTACGATGCCATTACTAATTAGTGAAGCAATGACAAGGTAAAATAAGGCGCACCTGGTTGGTGTGGCCACACTTCTTCTTGCGGCAGTTTGTAGCCCTGATGGGAAGGCGCGCATAGCACCTGCATGACAAATAACGCTGAAAAAAGTTAGCTTGGTTGGCCAATACGTTAGAACTACAGATTTCTCTTATTGAGTAAGACACTATGTGCAATGATTGGCTAAGGCATTGAGACTAAAGATTGTTGTCTGCAAGGATAAGGCTAACTGATATTGCCTTTTACATAATTCCAATATGACAAAACTAACATACAACAGGCAGTGCAACAACTAAATGCTGGCTTCTACAGCACACAAAGAAATGGAGCAATAATTGAACAGTTGGCAGAATTGACAGGAAAAATTCAGGTTCAACTAGGCAACAGGGATATTACACGACTGAAATATGCAACCTATTTATCCAATGTCAAATAGCAAATGACAGACCAAAGCTGGTTGCTCTGACATCACTGTAGAAAATCCACCGAAGTATATATAGTCACCATCTTTGTTTCGCAGTCAAGGTAATAGACACAGACCGTTAATCGGCAACCGAAGTTCAGTATTTTACACCACAAATTCGACCACTCTTTTTGACCCAAATTCCAGTGTACTGGATCAAGCGCACGCATACTATATATGAACAACGGTGGCATCAGAGTGAGAATGTGAGACGGCGAAAGGGTTCAGGCTTTTGCATACTTGCGGAAGAATCATGATGAAAACGGAGAAGGTTGACAAAATATGTACGATGCCATCACTAATTAAGTGACGCAATGACAGGGTAAAATAAGGCGCACCTGGTTGGTGTGGCCACACTTCTTGCGGCAGTTTGTAGCCCTGATGGGAAGGCGCGCATAGCACCTGCATGACAAATAACGATGAAAAAAGTTAGCTGTTGTTGGCCAATACGTTAGAACTTAGATTTCTCTTATTGAGTACGACACTATGTGCAATTATTGGCTAAGGCATCGAGACTAAAGATTGTTGTCTGCAAGGATATTGCCTTTTACATAATTCCAATATGACAAAACTAACATACAACAGGCAGTGCAACAAATAAATGCTGGCTTCCACAGCACACAAAGAAATGGAGCAATAATTGAACAGTTGGCAGAATTGACAGGAAAAATTCAGGTTCAACAAGGTAGGCAACAGGGAAATTACACGACTGAAATATGCAACCTATTTATCCAATGTCAAATAGCAAATGACAGAGCAAAGCTGGTTGAGGTTTGTACAAAACTTTTCCCAGTTTGTGGTTGCTTTTAATACATTATAATCAGTAGAGGCGCGAGCCTCTCCTGTTCTCTCTCAAAAAAAAATGTCAGAGCAAAGCTGGTTGCTCCGAGGTCACTTTCGAAAATCTACCAAGCTATATAGTCACTGTCATTGTTTCGCAGTTAATGTAATTGGCACGGACCGTTAATCAGCAACCGAAGTTTAGTACTTTACACCACAAATTAGACCACTCTTTTTGACCAAATTTCAGTGTACTGGATCAAGCGCACGCATACTATGAATAACGGTGGCATCAGAGTGAGAATGTGAGATGGCAAAAGGGTTCAGGATTGTGCATACATGCGTCACACCATCTTTGTCTCAATCTTTTTCCGTGCGATGGCAAGGAGATTGCGGTCGATGTGGGGGTAGCACCATACGCCTCCTCGCAGACGAAGAACCAGGTGAAGAGTGGACTCCTTCTGGATGTTGTAGTCAGCAAGGGTGCGGCCGTCCTCCAGCTGCTTGCCCGCGAAGATGAGGCGCTGCTGGTCTGGTGGAATACCTGAAATGCAACCAAATTAACAGTTTAATGCAGCAAAACATTGTTGCCTGCAATCCACCGTAAACTCCAAATAATGGTTAGATTATCCCAACGCATATGCTCCATTCCTACGATTTTTGACGAGTCTAGGAACCAGGATCAGTTGTAGATTCAGTTAAGTGCCACAGAAAGAAAGCGAACCCGGCCGCGCCACCTTCTTGTTTCCCCCACAGGAAACATCGAACTGAAGAAGAAGCCAATCAATTCCAATTTCCAAGCCCATCCATCCCCAGATCAGAAAGGAAAGTATTGATTCGAGAACGGGCGGAGCAGAAACGGCAATTGTTTGAGGAGGAACGAACGAGACAGGGCAATGCGTGTTCATGTTTAATTACCTTCCTTGTCCTGGATCTTGGCCTTGACGTGGCCGATGGTGTCGCTGCTCTCGACCTCCAGCGTGATCGTCTTCCCCGTCAGCGTCTTCACGAAGACCTTCATCTTGCCGGCTGATTGGGAGTCGCCGCCGGCGCTGGCGTGGTAGTGGCGGACGCTCGAGGTGCAGGGTTTTGGGTGGTAGGCTGCGGCTGCCGCGGACGGCGGACGTGATCCTTTTATACACGGCAGCGCAGAACCGCCACAGCGGGAGACTCCGATGTGGCCCAGTGTAGCGTTATCGTCGCAGGATCGAGTCGGTACGTGCTGATGAACAGACACAACAGTACATTACATAAAAGACATAAATTAAATATTAACATTATTATATTAGTTCAATTAAAACATCAAGTAACACAGTGGAAGTCTCATAACGTAACAAAGTAGAAGTCCGAACGAAACGGCGATACAAGGAGAACGCGTTCACGATACACGAATTCCCATCACAAGCCCGATAATGCAAACTCAGCTGGATATCACTCATCCCAGTGAACAGTCCAGGCCTCAGGAGGCTGTCCGTCCCACTGGCCACCTCCACCAGTACCTGCATAAAACATCATAGAGCCAAACCCTGAGCAACTAATACTCAGCAAGACTTACCCGTTAACGTGGCTAACTACAGCCGACTCCTAGTATGCAAGGCTAAAAAGGATAAGCTGACACATGCGCATAAAGCCGCACTAATTACTAAGTCCTTACTTTCAATTTTAATTTTTTTCAAATTAAGTACGTAACAAAAAAATACAGTGTACTTACACCAAAACAGATATAAACAATACATCATATCAGTAGAGCAACAGTAAATAAATAAGTACAGTAATAAACAAGCTCATATCATCATCCAATAATCACACTA
>LAPY01004490.1:11236-23586 GCA_000970635.1 Eragrostis tef | reverse complement strand
CAGGTTGTTACAGAAAAGTTTGAGTTTCTTCAGAAGCTTGGATTTGACAATTGTTTGAATTATTGATTTCAAATTTTTAATTTGGTTTGAGTTTGTGCGTTCTGTTCATTGTGTGGGCACTAACTGAAAATCAGTGACACGGGGTGTCACACCCAGGTAATCAGCCCATGGACAAAACAAGGTCGGGCCCAGCTCCACGATTTCTATTTTCTTTTCTTTTCCCCATTTGAGTTCCTCCATACTTAAAATGTTCCCTTGAAAGAAAGAAAGCACTTCTTGAGATGGTACAGTGACACACACCAAGAATGACTTTCACGATTCTCTAACCCAACACAGGTATGTTAATTAGAAATATGGGTAGGCAGAGATATCTGAATGACACAATAGTTTTTAAACAAATATAAGCAGCGATCTTATCTTCCGGGTAGGCATCATTGGAAAACAGAAGGCAAAACAAAGGACTTGCTTGATTACACGCCACATGTGCGGCAATCACAAAGTGTAGTCTTTTTTTTTCTTTTGTCGCCACACTCTATGGAAGAAATCTATCGTTTTGTAAAAGGAGCATTAGACGTTTGATGTCAATTTGACATACGACAATGCAACACAAAACCGCCGTATAGCAGCGATAGCTTAATACACTAATCATAATTGGCATATTTCTACGGTATATACTCAACTATTTGAAAGTCCAAGTATTAAAGATGCAAAACCCAGAAGCAAAATTTATTATATCCTAACAAAATAGACCTAGCTGGTCTCGAAGAAAAGAGACATAGACTTGATAACTTTTCGGTGATGCTCCATTGACTGATTCTTCTTATAAAATTTCATCTTCTGGACACGAAATAGTGCCTCCCTAGTGGTTTCTTCTTCCGCAGCTGAGAATGCAAGAAGTTATATACACTACGTCAGTTCGAAAAGTAGACTAGCCGAGGGCATATACGGTGGAAATACATGAACAAATTGCATGAAAAAGCTCACCTGGTTGCTGTGGCCACACTTTTTCTTGCGGCAATTTGTAGCCCCCATGGGAAGCCTTGCGTAGCATCTAACAGAAAAAAAAAACAATGTATTAAAGAGCTCAGCGTGAATTATTGCAGCATGTAAATGGACATAGTATACCCAAGAGTGTCAAGTTAAAATGCATTTTTTCTAGAGTTTTGGTTCAGAAAGTTAAACTGTTTAAATGATTAGTTGCCTTCACTAAGTGCAGCAGATAGTCTACGTTTTCGATAGGCAGCAGATAGTCTACGCTGAGGAGGTCGTGCATACTTTCTGCAGATCATCTTCGCTTTATTGTGCTTCAGTGCGAGACTGATGAGAGAAGGCGCGATGTAGGGGTAGCAGCCACGGCCACCTCGGAGACGAAGAACCAGGTGAAGAGTGGACTCTTTCTGGATGTTGTAGTCTGCAATGGTGCGGCCGTCCTCCAGCTGCTTCCCCGCGAAGATGAGACGCTGTTGGTCCGGCGGGATGCCTGCAAAATTGTGATCCATGCAAATCAACGACGGAAACCTTGCACATCATATTGTCGCTACAGCACTGCATTACCCGTGGTGGGGCAATCAACAGAGGGCGTATATATATGCGAACGACAGGACGAACTCCAAGTTTCTGATGACAGGCAACGCTCGAGACAGGGGCATGTGTGTGTACATACCTTCCTTATCATGGATCTTGGCCTTGACGTTGTCGATGGTGTCGCTGCTCTCCACGTCGAGCGTGATCGTCTTCCCAGTCAGCGTCTTTACGAAGATCTGCATCTTGCTGGTTGCCAAGGTTACCCTTCGAGGACGTCGAGGCTGATTGTGAATCTAGAGGCCGCTGCCGACGACGTGATCGTATTATAGAGGCTATCGTTGCTGACTGGAGGCCGGCTCGGCCTGATAGGTGTTGGATTCGGTTTCGAGGCCGACTTGTTCTCAAGTTTTAAACAAGGAAAAAAGGGACGAGTAACAAATAACAGAACAGGAGCTGAAAACGTATTCTGAGAGGGTTGGCCAATGGGCAAGCATGCCCATTTTACCTTACTTAAAAATAGTACTTCCAAATCTGCGTCCAATTGGTATGGAAACCAAAAATTCAGCTAGTCGAAGCCACTGCTGAACCAAAAGTCTCCATTGCTAAACTAATATAATCGCAGTACATATCACTACTGTAAGCCAGTAAACATTGAAAACCATGGGATTCTTGTTGAATTAATAATTGAGAAAATTCCCTCCATGGCCTCAAAACAAATGCGGTTGCCTTCTATGACCCTTTTGGAATTGAACTTCCTTGTGAGGCCAGAGATCAATTTTCAATTCCCTACATGGCCTTCTGTTACTTTTACCGTGAATAATCCCTTTCAAGCAATGCGAAATGTCAATTTTACCCTCAGCCTTCTCTTCTCTGTCTCATCTCAAACTCGCACGACAAATGAAAAACGATTGGAAAAAAGAAACAAGAAGACTCAGCTCTATCCTAATCTCAGCTCGCCGCCCCATCGCCAACCTCGCCGCCGCTTTATCCTAATCTCAGCTCTACTGTTGGCTGATTTGTGGACCTAGGCAAACCGAGATTACGGGATGTATAGCCTCACGTACGTGCAAGTGTACGTATACATACGCGCACACTGGCCGCTATGTTTCTTGTGCAGTCATGCGTATTGGCCAGCTTCACATGCTTGAGTACTAGCAGCGCTAAGCGTGACATTGCTTGCGAGCCTTCTCCTGCTTTTCTTTTAGACAGCAGTAGCACACTACAGTAAGTATTTTAGTACTAGTAGCGCTAAGAGTGAATACTTGTCGTCAAATTTTCATCAAACAATGTGAATCTATACACTTGTGAAACTTTTCATTAGTTAAGTACAATTTTTGAACATAATTGAAGTACATTTAAAATCAAGGGTAAAATGGTATTTTTACCCTCTAGTTAACACCGTTAAGTCCTAAAACTAACGAAAGGGCCATGGAGGGAACTGAAAATTAGTTTTGGGCCTCGTAGGGAACTTCGGTTTCGGGAGTAGCACGGGCATTCAGGTTACCCGAAAAGTTCAGGTCGGGTTTTTCGGGTTTCTGGTATTTCGGGTTTCCAAAATCAGCACCCAAAATTAGCCTTAAAAAATAAAAGACCCGACATTTCGGATACCCGAAAGTTCGGGTTCGGGTTATCCCGATTTACCCGATTATCTTGTCTTCCCCGTCGCGACGAGCGACGCTCATGCTCCTCCACCAACGGGCCGCCGTGGAGGCGTGAGTTGATGGAGATAGCCAGATCCGCTGGGCACAAAAGTCGCCGATGAGATCCGTAGTGACCCTCACGGACGGCGAAGAGAGGCTGTCGGGCACGCATGGGAACAGCTGCAGCCTGCAGGGCAGCAGAAGGATGCAGACGGCGCTGCATGCGAGCGGGCTGCGGGGCAGCGAGCTGAGGGACGCGGCTGCACGGCGAGATGCGGGCGGAGGCCAAGGGCGGCTGGCTTGCCGTCTTGCCGAGTAGTGCGGAGGTCAACAGGGAGCTGCGGGGCTGTGGCCCGTGTAGGCTTGGATCGATGCTTGGGGCTATTTTTTTATTTGAGGATGCCCGTATTGAGACTTGGACCAGGCTGAAAGTGGATGATAACTTGTGGGCCGCTCCTAGTTCGGGCTATTCGGGCCGTTCGGGTAGCGGAAGTAAGAACCCGAGATTCCTGAAATTGATTCGGGTTTCTTGCTGCTCTACCCGAGATAACACCCGAACTTTCGGGTATCGGGTATTTCGGGTTCGGGGTCGGGTTTTTCGAGGTCGGGGTTCGGGTGTCGGGTTTTATGCCCAGTCCTGTTTGGGAGGGCCATACAGGGCAACTGCATTTGTTTTGAGGCCATGGAGGGAATTTTCTCTTAATAATTCTGCAGGTCCACATGAACAGTTATTTTACCAGATTTGCTCCTCATCACTTCCATGAGTTCAGTCATGAACATTTCATTCATACAACAAGAGAATACGGTCAGCCTTGGCAAGCTCCAACAATGGAAAGATAACAAGTGGCAATCAGGCCAAACTCCAAGACAATGCTCCGCATCATCCACACCTCGCCCAACTCATGGAGCTTTCTACCTGCTACATGCCTAGATCACACTAGGCATTTTTTACATCAGCGAGAACAAGTTCGCCATTGTCCAGACGTGCTTCGTCAAGGAAGCAAGAACAAATAATTGTACATGAATCAATGAGAAGAGTATATATATAAGTTTTTACTGCTCTTCTCTGTGTACTTTCTGTTTTTTCTCTACGAACAAATATGTGCGGACAACATGAATCAAGAATACAAATTAAAATTAGGAATACACTACTGCATTTCAGAAAAAAAGAAAATATAAAAGGGAAAGAGACATCACAAATTCAGTATTTTGTTTTATCAGTGTCTTCTCGGCTACTAGCTGGTGTAGCTTGATTTGGCAGTAAACTTGGTCAGGAAATTAAGGTACCAATACTGGGATGCCCCGTAAGTTCTTTGTGCAAAAATATTTTACATGTATAAACTGAAAATTAATTGAGAGATGTAACTCTATAATTGGTGCGGATTTGATAAGGCTTCAAACTTTCAATAGTTGGTGTAATTGTTACCTCTCTTTCCCCTTGCATATTAGCACGAAAAAATATCTGAGTAGTTGGTAATTTGGAGTAAAATATATATGTTCAGCTGACGGTTTTCACCATATATTCCTTCTTCCTTGGGTGACTGAAATGCTTAATATGCATGGTTTTCCAAATTTCTTCATCCCTTACAATATTACCCTCACCGACTAAGAATCTTTTTATCTTCTTCCCAATTTGAATACTGTTAACTATCTTATTACAAGTTGTATTTTACAATTACTTGCATAGATGTCCTAGAAAACGTATATTTCCAGGCAAATATTTATAGTCACGAGCATTTCGCCCTTGCGTTGCTACGAGAGTCGAATAGTGGTATATCAAATATATACTAATTTTCTATTAAACAATAGTGGTATGCCTATGCACTGGAAGAGAAAAGAATTAATAGATTAGTATTTTTGACATGATGAATACAATGCAGTTAGATGAAAAACACTTGCAATCTCTAGAGCAACATTATTTGTTCATAATAAAGTGCATCAACTATGGTAATTCTTTTTTTTTAAAAAAAGAGACATAAACCATCTTCATGTGATTAAAGTTTATAACATGGAACAATTCTACATTCCCTTTTTTTTTACATAGTACATATGAATTTTTTATCAAATAAATAGAAGCTAGGTAAAAAAAACTGAAACATTACCTCATAATGGGCCGCCATCACAAAACAAGCAGGCCGCATTTAGTCTAGTACCTCCTAAATTGGGCTCGACCAAGCTCAGCCCAGTCCAACCGACACCAGCCATAAAAGAAAAAAAGAAAAGGATAGACATGCATGCTACATGGAAGGACCGAACTTGCGTCTCCTCACTAGATAGCCGCTGTGTCACCGCCGAGGCATTGCAGCTTCTGTTCACATTAAGGACTCGGACTCTATAAGAAGCAAAATGAGATGACATCTGAATCCAAATCAAACTCAATTCATATTCAAATTCGACCCGAATTCAAACGGCAGAGGTTCGAAAATTCCGGCTGACGACCCTTCTTAAGACTTATTAAGAAGTAGAGAAGAGATAACCTTCTATTCATCTGAAGATCGATAATCCAAGTCCTGTAGCAACGCGCAGAAAATTCACCTAGCTTTTATTGAATTTCTGTATAAGTGGATTTACGCTTGGCCTCAGATTAATCATAATTGTTATTTCCTTTGTCTTAATCAGGACTCGACTTGATCCCCTGTTGACTAGTGGAATCACACACACTAGAACGCCAGGGGTTGACTATTTTTTTTTTCAAGTACCATCCAAGGTCGTCCAATGGCTGATTATTTCAAGGGATGGAATAAATTTATCTCATCCTAATATTTCGTAAGAAAAGCAGTACTTCGACACGTCAAGTCCATCACTTAGAGTATCGCAAATTAAGAAAAATAACAATATCAACAAGCTAAATGAAATGGCACATAAGGGCAATAGTAGTTTACTATATTCTCAAGGCAGAAGAATTATGGTGCCATCATAATTAGCACATTTCTACTGAACAAATCTCTAAAATGTTAAAGGTGCAACAACGAGATGAAATTTTTACATCGCAGGTCTAGAATTTGATAACTTTGTGCTGATGCTACCGTTAATTGAATGAGCTGATAAATGTCACTTCTGATGACTCCATATGATGCTTGTGCCGTCCGTCCTTTAGAAATGGTAGTGCCTATGTAGCTTTTTCTTCTCCCGCAGCTGAGAAGAATGTAAGAGATTACTATACGTTAGTTCAAAATTAAACACAAATTCATTCAGAAAACTTATTATCAGCTATTCGCCAAAAAAAAAACTCAGCTGCCATGCAAAGAGCAAAAGACTGTTCTGAAATTGGATAATGCTCAGAACGTGGGGATTTAGGACATAACTCGAAGCATCATGGAAAAAATTGAATTGGAAGTCTTGCAAAGAGTGGAGTAGTATATAGGGCTAGTTTGGTTGATGCCCTGGTGCGATTTGCCTGAGCCTGAGCGACGCCTGGCCTGTGCAGTTTGGTGTTTGGTTGCCACCCTGGACAGCTGCCTGGCTCAGGCAGATTCGTCAGGCTCAGGCGTCCGAAATCGAGCGCCTGAGTTCACGCGCTGCTAGACGCTCCACGCCTGGCTCTTCTCCTCTCTTCCCATTCGCATCTCCGAGCAACATCAAGCACCGCCGTCCGCCGAAGTCGTCTCTCACTACCACGGTGCTCGCCACCCGCGCCTGTCCCCGTCAACGTGGAGCTCGCCTCTGCGCCCGCCGAGGACCAAGCTCCCGAACAGCCGCCACAGGGCTTCTTCTTCCTCAAAGATGTGTTCTCCTCTTTTCACCCCGGGCTACAAATTCACGAAATTGGCAACACAAATGATGAAATAGGAGAAATTTATGACATCCTTATATTCTTTACCTGCTAGTGAATCCATTTTTGTGGTTACTGGGATCAATATCGCCAAGGGTTGCCGCCGTCAATCGATCTCCGAAGAGCGGTGGCAGGCTGGAGTCGGGAACAGAGTAAACGAAATCCACATCTATAACATATTCGTTCGATCAAAATGTATTGTCAACTTTACGCATTCTTTCAGGCATGCTTTGCCAACCAAACAGCCGGCTGTCCTCATGCCTGACCAGGCAACCACACCATGCCTAGTCAGGCGTATGTTTTCATCAGGCAAATCGGTGAGGGCATGAACCAAACTAGCATAGTATATTATGAAAAAACTTCCATAAGGCTCACCTGGTTGCTGTGGCCACACATTTTCTTGCGGCAGTTCCTAGCCCCCATGGGAAGCCGTGCGTAGCACCTACAAAACCGAAAACAGTGCAAGAGTTAATTAAGCTGGCTGTCGAGGCACAAGTGTTATGTGCTGCTATGTCAGGTTAAACCTCTGTTTTGTAATTAACTGAAAGGATGGGTTGTTTAGTGGTTGGCGAGGTTAATTTGCATACTTGCGGCAGATCATCTTGGTCTCGTTGTGCTTGAGCGCGAGGGTGAGGAGCGAATACTCTATGTAGGGGTAGCAGCCACTCTTTCCGCCACCGGACAGGCGGAGAACCAGGTGAAGGGTGGACTCTTTCTGAACGTTGTAGTCAGCCAGGGTGCGCCCATCCTCCAGCTGCTTCCCGGCGAAGTCCAAACGCTGCTGGTCCGGTGGAATACGTTCCTTGACGTGTACCTTGGCCTTGACACTGTCAACGGTGTCGCTGCTCTCGACATCGAGCGAGAGCGTTTTGCCTGCCAGCGCCTTCACGAAGATCTGCATCTTGCCGTCGATTGCCGAGGTTTAATTTCGTAGGGAGAAGAGGGTGTTGCGGAACTAGTGGACGTGGTCGTTTTCTATAGAGGCTGGCTAAGCTAGCGCGGTGTGGCGGAGGCTGACTTGGAGTCCTGTTCGTGTTTGGCTCGGTTTGGAGATCGACTTGTTGTCGGGTGCAGTAAATAAAAGAAAGAAACAAGGAAAACAAGAGCCGGGAGTTTTGGCTACTTGGCAGGTACAAAGGTGTCGTCTTATTGATTGTCTAATGCATGACATGTAATTATAAAACGATTTATAAGACTATATATATAATGTATGGTTGTTTTAGTTGTTTCATAGTAATTACATTTTTTTTCTTAATTTATGGACGGGAAAAGAAATGTTTGTGGGTTGCATGACAACTACAACTCGTATAATGGTGTGTAAGCCGTCTTAAGAGCAGGTACAACACTACACGTAAACAGTCTCATAACCCGTCTCATGCAACACAACGTAGGATTTTTTATGAGGTGAAAGAGAGAGAGGAAGTGATGTAAACAAGGGTTCCCGATCTTTCGAAAGGTTTTGATAAACAACGATTTGGTGGAGACTTGACACATGTCGATCCGGCTTCAGAACAACACGCTCTAAATCCCGCAATCGCAGCACCACGTATTTTCTGGTTATCGACCGGTAATGCACGGTAGACCTTGTCGAGAAGGCTTATCCTTAATTGCGAATCGAAGAACACAGAAGATTGCAACCAAATTGCTGAAATCTGAATTAAGTGCAGAATAATCTAAGCAAAACTCCAAACCCTAATGATGTGGCGGCTACTAATGATATAGGGTTTAGAGGCGTGCAACACCCCTCTGGACGCACTCCTAATGGGCCCCAACATGATACAAAGCCCAAAGGCTAAATTATGGTGGCGCAGCACCGAGACAGATTCAAGACGTCAACTTGTTTTGATGACTCCCGCTGACTCCGGACGAATTTTGGTATGCGACCGGTTCCACTGGAAAGGTGATCAAATTATCTTTCCGTGCATATATAGAACATCCAAAATCGAGCCCGTATGCGACCTGAGCGACCATTTTAATACCGACTGCTCCTGGACTCCGAAACAGACTCGAAGTCGACTTGGATTAGGCCTCCAACTTGACATGAAGGCCCTTGCTGGCCCTCTACGCCTCCAAGCACCTCTCTAGCTAGCTCATCATCATCTCCATGGTTCCTAACAATAATTAAATCATTAGGTAGCATTTTATTCTCAAAAACATATAAACAAGACATTATTTGGAGCGAGCTCACCCTTAAATTCGATCGTCGCGTATGAGCTCTAGATTGGACTTTTCATGCAAAGCAGAGGAGTGTTGCTTATATTCGATAGAGTGATGTCCTCATCAGGAAGGTAAAAGAAAGAGGTTGTTGTTTCGCGAGACAACCACCTCAAACGTTAAAATTTAGAAGCATGAGACGGCTTACACTCTGTTATGCGAGTCCATTCCAAGAGCCGGGCCGTCAGGTTTCGTTTCCGTTCACCATGACTAACGACGCAAAAGGAAACGGCGCTAACCTCTCCACGCTAAGCTCGTTTTCTTCTCTCTCTGCGCGCGCGCGTGTGTGAATTGCTTGAACCTCTTCGTTGAATCAAGCGGACAAGCTCGACACACAAGGAGAAAAAATTGAAAGAATCAAGCCGTGTCCTGCCTTGGCGTGAGGTCACTCCTTTTGCTGTGAAACTTTTGGTCCAGCGACTAGCTTGGCAACAGGAAAATCAACCAAGGTTATAGGGACTTCAAGTTCAGCACTAGAAGCTCGATTAATCTGTAGGGTGTGTGTGCATGTGTGTGTTTTATACGTAGTCTCTCTGTTTTATATTTTAGTGTCGTTCTAGCGTAGTAAAAAAATTTCACTTTAAGGGCATCCCTAATGGTCGCCTCTTGGCTAATCTTAAAATTGTTTATTGGAAAAAAGAATATATAAGAGACAGCTAATTCTTCAATAGTTGCTTCTAGGTTACCTCTTAGCTATCTTTTAGAATTGTTTATTAGAAAAAGAGAAGAGATGCGACAGTACTGACTCTTGAAGAAGAGTTAGCAAGAGTCAGCCCCATCACATCAATTCTTAAACAATTCTAACAGATAGCTAAGAAGTAGCCTTGAAGCAACAATTAAAGAGCTAGATGTCTCTTATATATTTCTTATCCTAATAAACAATTTTAAGAGTTATCACTAGGTGACCGTTAAAGACGCTCTAAGTGTCGCTCTCCGTTTCCCAGGCGATGCACCTTGCAAACTTCCTCTGCTACCCCTGGTTTATGCTCATCCTCGGTCCTCCTCCACCTACCGCACCACCGTTTCACCAAGGCCAACCAGACAACTAGTATTCCCATCTACTCCAGTCCGCGGCGCTCGCGTCCACAGCTGCCCTGGCGTGCCATGAAGCCCTACGCCGTCTGCCCCCGCTGTCCTCACCACCACCACACATGCGAGCCCGCATCCTCTGCCCTCCCTCTCTCTTTCCTCAGTGCGAGGTCGCCCCGGGCTACGCCCGCATCTCGTCGTAGGGACCGCGACCTCGTCGCGGGGCGCAAGAGCACTGCAGCTGTGTTACCGGACATGTAGCATAATGAGGGGTAGCAGGGACTTTTTCGTGTTGGCTGGGTCGCTCTTTGGTTTCTCCCTCCGTTCCTAGAACAAACACATATTGTGGAACGGAGGGAGTATAGAATCTGCCCTTTTACTTTTCCTTCATATAATGATACACAACTTTTCTACGTGTTGGAGAAAAAAAAGATTTTCTGATTGATTTGTAGTATTTCCCATGTTTTCTCATAACTTTAATCAGAATTCAATATTAGATTTCTGCACGTGTGAGTTTATGCTTGGCCTCAGTTGCTCTCCTTATCTTGGTTCGAGATGATTACCTGTTGACTGGCGGAATCACCCAAATTCAAATGCCTGGGTGACAAGCGGATTTTTTTTTCTTTCAAAAAGTACCATCCATCCTCACATTTTGTAAGTGGAACATTATTTGATGCCAATTTGGCATGTCCAATCCATCAATTGCAACTAGCTAAACGAAATGGCACAGAAGGGAAACAGTTGATTATTAAATATACCCATAGGGCAGAAAACTTATGCTGCCATCATACTTAGCTTATTTCTACTGGACAAACCTAAATTATTCCTAAATTATTAAAGTTGCAATAACGAGATGCACATTTACATCCCCAGGTCTTCACTTAGCTTTGAGCTGATGCTACGGGAACTGATTCAGCTGACAAATGTCACTTCAGAAGCCTCCATGCTGCCAACGTCGTCCTTCGCTTAGAAATAGTGCCTCCCTAGCTTTTTCTTCTCACGCAGCTGAGCATAATGTAAGAAATTACTATAAATTAGTTCAAAATAAAGCCCAAACTTTTCTATACCTGTTGTCAGCAAATCGTGCATTGCTATAATAATTCTTCATACAGGAGTTTCGATGAATTTCACAAATTGTTCTTGAATTGGATAATGATTCAGATAAGGAGACACAGAAGTTTAGTACACAATGCTTATGATAATAAGATATTATAAGCATCATTCAACAAATTTGAATAGGATGACTAGCTAAGAGCACAGAACAGTGGAATCACATATATAGACAACTTGGTTGAAAGCTTCACCAATTGAATTGGAAGACTTGCAAAGAGTGGAGTAGTATATAGTAGATTATGAAAAAACTTCCATCCATGAAAAGAGGCTCACCTGGTTGCTGTGGCCACACTTTTTCTTGCGGCAGTTTGTAGCCCTCATGGGAAGCCGTGCATAACACCTACAAAACAGGAAACGGTGAAAAAGTTCAGCTGGCCATGCATGGGCGCATGAATTGCAAGCGCGAAGGTTGTTCCATTTTTTTGACATATAAAGATACATATATTTGGTTCAGGAGGTTGTGCATACTTTCGGCAGATCATCTTAGTCTCATTGTGCTTCAGTGCGAGGTCACGGAGAGCAGGGTCAATGTAAGGGTAGCAACGACCTCCGCCACCTCGGAGACGGAGAACCAGGTGAAGAGTGGACTCTTTCTGGATGTTGTAGTCAGCCAGGGTGCGGCGCTCGAGCACGTGATGGAGGAGACAAGGGGCAACGGTACTGGCGGCAAGGCGGAGGCGAGGAGCGACAGGCTCGACGGCATGGAGGAGGCGAGGAGCGGAGGGCCTGGCGGTTAGGCGGAGGTCCACCATGGCAGCCACCTCCGTCCTCATGTCGGCGAGGACCCGCGCTGCGGCCCCACGCGAAGCGCTCCGCTGCGTCTCCCCGCCCTGCCCTGCTCCTCACCGCAGCCGAGGAGACGAGGAGGCCGAGCAAGGACTCCTCGATTTGCGGCATCTTGACGGAGCGAGCTCGTGCTCGATCGGCGGGGCGAGCTCGTGGGTGG
Source organism: Eragrostis tef (assembly GCA_000970635.1). Taxonomy (NCBI): domain Eukaryota; kingdom Viridiplantae; phylum Streptophyta; class Magnoliopsida; order Poales; family Poaceae; genus Eragrostis; species Eragrostis tef. Next base: position 11,348 of record LAPY01004490.1, on the reverse strand, counting down.
CGCCATGGACGCGCCTGCTCTGCCTGCCGTCGCGCGCCGCCTCCGCCGCCCAGATCCACCACGACTTAACCCCGCGCTGCCGCTCCGCCGTGGTAGGTTCTGCTTGCCCCGG
>LAPY01004489.1:15124-28649 GCA_000970635.1 Eragrostis tef | reverse complement strand
CCGCCCGCCGGAGGCCATGAGCTTTGGATCTCCGGCTCGAGGCGCTTGAGTGGCGACTCGAAGAGGGCGAATGGGCGAGCTGGCCCGCTCGAGGTGGCGAGCTGTGCGGGGAGCTTTGTGAGCAGCGGGAATCCGTTTGTTTGATTTGACGTTTTGGTCACTGGTCAGCCGCACACTCCCCAGCGTGTGAAGCAGGGAGAAGGCTGTGGGACCGCCAATGTCAGTGGCACAGATGTATGCATGCATGATCGATCGGCCCTCGCGTTTGTTCAGCATGCCTGCACGGCTGCACAGGTTTGTGAATTTCAAATTTCGAAAAGGCACCCAAGAGGAAAATGCCGTTTGGTCAGAGATATATGCCGCATTTTCATAGGCTACCGGAGGAGGATACTGGCCACTCGGCACCCATAAGGGGATTTGAAACTCGCAGTTGAAAGTTACAGTAAATGGATGCCAAAGTCTGAATCCGATCCTGAAAAGTAGCTTAATCCATGAGAACTATTTGACAATTTTTTTTCGAGTAATAACTCAGAGGAGTCCATAGGATTCAGATAAATGGAAACTCCCTAATAACGGGGTTTCATTAATTTTTTCGAATAATAATCAGAAATGTGCATTTCGTGGCAAAAAGGAACTGCTTTGACAAACAGACTCAACAGAAAACAAACTGTTTGACAAACAAATCAGCTGAGATAAGCTCCATTTAACGATTTTACTAGCAGTTTGATCAGCACATCCACGATGCAAAAATAGTAAGATTGACGATTGGACACAACAAACAGGAACTGAAAAAATCCACATCTATGCCCCCTTTCTTTAGGCATCACAACGACAGCTGGATAAATAATTAATTTTAAAGAGCACAAGTCGGCAAATATTAGCCACCGAACAATAAGAAACGCCCGCCAAATTTGGTAAACAGCACAACTCCCTGAAAACCTGTTACGGTTTTGGGCAGCTAGATCACAACAGAGACAAAGGAGGAGAAATAAGGCAAAGGGAGAGGAGAGACAAATCCCCTTTGTCTCTCTTCCTCCCCTCCGTTTTGCCTCTTCCGTTCTTGCGCTGATCTGCTGAGGGGTTCGTCAGCTGGGTTGGAAGCAGATTGAGGGGCTCAACATTTGAGATGTACCTCTCGCCCTTTTCCATGACATCTTCGCCCAGCGTTGAGCAAGAAGCTGCAAAGGATAGTTCCATCATTGTAGCCGTCGATCGGGACAAGAACAGCCAGCAAGCAGCGAAATGGGCGGTGGATCGGCTGCTGACAAGGGGCAGTACTCTGCAGCTCGTCCATGTCAGGGCACAGCAAAATAACCAAACTGGTAGGCGCCTGTTCAATCTCTTTATGTTTAAGAAACAAGCATGAATAAAAATTAGATAAAGCCTTTTCTGTATCTCAACTCATCTTATAATTACGTAAATTCACGAGCATAATCGCTTTGAAATTTACATCCATCACAGAGCTAGACGAACCATTCACTATTGCAGCAAACTAAGTTCCAAAAAAATAGCTGATTTTAGTATTAGGCGCCCATGAATGCTGGCAGCCTAATATGATGTGGTCAGCCCAGTACCAAGTAAATTGTCAATGGTGTTTATCTGAATGGATAAGACATACACAAACGTGCATTGGTTTTAGGATGATGTGTGTTACATTGTGTCTAAAGTCTATACAATTGGCTATAATGGCTTTACCTGTTACATTTTGTCAGGTGCTTTGTTTTCTACACATTTAAGTTGAAAACCCATTGTCAATCATGTTTATCTGGATGGATAAGACATACACAAATGTGCATTGGTTTTAGGATGATGTCTATACATGAAACCCATCATTACATGAAACCATCTGCAGGAACTATTTTCATTGAATATCGAGGCATATCAAACTCATTTCCCCCTAAAAGATTATTGTTCCTTTTTAAAAAAAGAAAAGGAGGGGCGTTCCCCTACTGATTATAATATCTTATAAAGAAATAAAAAAGTCAAATATTATTGTTCTCCAATTCAATATGATTTGACTTATGAACGATATGATCATGCTACAGCTGAAGCAGGCAAGGATGAAGGGGATGCTGAGATGCAACAGTTTTTTATCTCATATAGAGGTTATTGTGCTCGTAAAGGGGTAAGTGCGAACTGAACACTACTTTTTTCAAATAAAATCTCCACTGACTACTTATGTATGACAAAAACTTTAGATTGAAGCATATACAAATGATAAATACCTAAAACGGGAATTCTAGCATCAAATGTTTCGGTATTGGAATAAGAGGATTATCCTGTTCTGACAAATAAAATATCCACATGGAATGGAACAACTACAAAACAATACTTACATTAATCCCATTTGATAATCGCAGATGCAACTCAAGGAGGTGATTTTGGATGGCAGTGATGTCTCCAAAGCAATCATTGAATATGCCACCAGCCATGCAATCACAGATATCGTCGTTGGGGCATCGACGAGGAACACGTTCATAAGGTACATTTAAATGCTGATCGTCTTCCATGGTTGCACAACTTTACATCACCTTTGATGCTATACTGAAAACAGGCATGTACCTTATACCATGCAGAAGATTTAGAAATCCTGATGTCCCAACATGCTTGATGAAGATGGCACCTGATTATTGCACAATACATGTCATACACAAGGGAAAGGCCATACAGGTGAAGGCAGCCAAAGCTCCAGCACCCTTTACTACCCTCCCTCCAAAACAACAGTCCGCATCAATCATGGAATCTGACGGATTCTCAAGGTAAATCTACGAAGATAACAAGCACTTCAATAGTTACATTTGCTACATGTGAAACTATTGTGATTAGTCATAATTTAAACATTTACATTATAATAACTAGGAAATAGCAGAAACTCTCCTTGACACATCACACTTTACCTTCAAAACTTGTTATCAACTAAGAAACCTTCCAATTTTTTCGTCAGGTCGGCAAGAGGGGACTGGAAGAAGATTTCTCAACAATCATCTCCACAGGCGAGTAGAACATCGGTGGACCGCTTATCGGCCTATGCAAAGGCACCATCGAGGGATAGGCCTCTTTCTGGAGCCAGGACCGCACCCCCAAAGGATTTTGAAGATTACATTGATTTTATAGCACCGCCGAGGCCCTCAGTGACCCGTAGCTCATTTTCAGATGACATTGATTTCCCCATGAGCATGGAATTACCATCCATGGACTTTGCTGAATCCATGGAGCTCTCATCGGCGGTATCCATGGAAAGCTTAAGTTATGCTGGGGTACGTACCTTGAAAACATCATGTGTTATTTTTAATTCGGTTGTTAGAGTTGATCAAACATTAAATCATTCCAAGTATGTAACTGGGATGATATTTTTTTTTCAACTGAAAGCAGACCGATGTTGAAGCTGAAATGAGACGGTTGAGACAAGAACTGAAGCAAACAATGGAGATGTATAACTCCGCTTGTAAGGAAGCTATTGATGCTAAACAAAAGGTGTGTTTGCCTCTGTATCGCTAGTAATAAGCATAAATGTAAACTAAGTCCTAAGTTAACCAGACGCTTTGATTTAACTGCAGGCAGCACAGATGCACCAGATGAAATTGGAAGAGTCCAAAAAATACCAAGAGCTAAGGCACGCAGAAGAGGAAGCTCTTGCACTCGTTCAAATGGAGAAAGCAAAGAGCAGAGCTGCGCTGGAGGCAGCTGAAGCTGCACAAAAAATTGCAGAGATCGAGGCAAAGAAGAGATTGAGAGCTGAATGGAAGGCAAAGCGGGAGTCTGAGGATAGAAAGAAGGCGACTGATGCACTGAACAAAAATGATATCCGGTACAGGAGATACTCCATTGATGAAATAGAAGCTGCCACTCACAAATTCGACAAGGCACTAAAGATAGGAGAAGGTGGATATGGACCAGTATATAAAGCAGTACTGGATCATACTAATGTTGCTATTAAAATTCTAAGACCAGATGCATCACAAGGAAGGAAACAATTTCAGCAAGAGGTATATCTGATGCAGCAACCACACATTTATTATCTATATACTACTAGAATCCCATCAAGTACCAATTAAATTCCTTTTCTTTATATGGAAAGGTAAATTCACCCTTAAGAAACATTTAATTTTCTTTTCAGGACATCTGATTTTCCTATTAGTACCCATTCACTGTAACAATTATTAGTATCTTGCCAAATATGTACATGACTTAATGATCAACCTTTATATATCTATAACAACAATACTTTAGCAAAATTACCTCCTAAATTCCATGCTTGTGTCAAATTTGCAGATTGAAGTGCTTAGCTGCATGCGTCATCCAAACATGGTTTTGTTGCTTGGAGCTTGCCCAGAGTACGGCTGCCTAGTGTATGAGTACATGGATTATGGAAGCCTAGAGGACCGGCTCTGCAGACGTGGTAAAACGTTGCCAATACCATGGAGCACCCGCTTCAAGATTGCTGCCGACATTGCAACTGGCCTTCTCTTCCTCCACCAGGCGAAGCCAGAACCGCTTGTCCACCGAGACCTAAAGCCAGGCAACATCCTCCTCGACCACAACTTTGTCAGCAAGATTAGCGATGTCGGCCTTGCAAGGCTAGTGCCACAGTCTGCAGCTGATGTCACGCAGTACAGGATGACATCCACAGCCGGCACGTTCTGCTACATTGACCCTGAGTATCAGCAGACGGGCATGCTGACCACAAAGTCTGACATCTACTCATTTGGTATCCTACTGCTCCAGATCATCACCGCAAGATCACCCATGGGACTCACGCACCATGTGGAACATGCCATAGAGAGAGGAGCCTTCCAGGAGATACTTGACCCAACGGTGACAGACTGGCCAGTGGAAGAAGCCCTGGAGTTCGCAAAGATGGCCTTGAGATGTGCAGAGCTACGGAAGAAAGATAGGCCGGATCTCGCAAAAGAAATCTTGCCAGAGCTTAACCGGCTTCGCAACCTTGGACGTGATTATGAAACTTCTCAGGTCAGCAGCACGAGCACAAACTGTTCAAGCTCTGCACCATATAGTTACAACAATGAAGATGTGTCGATATCATAAGAATCTTCCAAGAAGTAAGCAAATCAAGCTTACTTAATTGTACAGACAGAAAGGAGAGTTGCCTTCTGGGTCTGGAGAACCACACTGGTGTATTTGCTTGTTCAGATCCTAATACAATGAAAGCATCTGATGATGGGACCTAAGATAGTTTGAGTCAACCAGAAGGGACTGTTAGCGTGTAGATAAGGGAGGAGTATACAAAGGAAACTTAAGGTGTGCATGTATGTAAAATAGTAAAATGCATTTTGGTTTTTAACTGTAACAGCAGGCTCAAGTTTTCAAGCATGGTTTGCTTCCCATCTTTTTAACTCCAGGAAAAACACAAAGGTTCCTGAAAATCTACTTCTATAGTCAATATATCAGTAACATGATAACGACTAGGACAATGTGTGGGTAGTTGTGCAACCCCACCTGATGCATAATATACTTGACAAATAAATGGGCTTGCAGCTCATATGAATAACTCCAACAAAAATATCGGAACAAACTCGAGATAAGAGTAAACGATGTCTCCTGGTCATCAAAGCAGGTCCTATTGCAGATTACTGAATCAACTAGGTCAACTCTTAAACAAAATGCGACACTAAGTCTACCTGGTTACCGATGGGAGATGCAACAGTTCTGAGGCAACTAGGTCCCTTGCACTGCAGCAAATCATTTCGACGCCTCCCTGACACAATCACATCACCCAAATCGACCCTCGATCTCTTCTCGCATCGGGTTTTTCAGTTTCGCGAGCCGCGCAAGGAGAAGCAACGGCCGCCTACTACTGCGGCTGCCTACTCGGGCAAGGCGTTTGTGAGAGGAGCGGGGCGCGAGCAAGCAAGGGGAGCGAGTGGGAGGAGATGGCTTACATGTACAGGACGGGAGCGATATGGAGGTGGCCGGAGAGAGTTGCCGCGACGGGGTGCTCCGACGAAGCGGAGAAGAGATGGCGGCGCCGCCGCGGCTTCTATAACACGCGTCGTCGGCAGACGCAGGCCGCTTATTGGGCGGCCACGCCAGCTAGCGGAGCTAGTGGTGAACTTGCTTTCGTTCCACAGAGAGGGAAAGACCGAATGAGTAGAAACAGAGAACGCTCTTTCCACCATGGCAGACCATATCAGCAGGATCAGCCGATTTGGCTTATCAGGAAACTTTAATCGCCCGTTTTTAGTCTCAATCCCAATTCCCATGACCTAATTGCAGATGATATAAAACTTCGATGACTTTCATCGACCAAAAGACATACGAAATGCTTTAGCTGAGAGCTCCCGCTAACATGGCAAAACAGTTACAGTTTGCATCAAAGTCGCATCAGTACCCTTTTATTGGTAAACTTGTCCTAAAGCACACATGTTACATCTCCATGGGCACTACGACAACAGTAAAGAGATTGCCGATCTCGTTTCAGAGTTTGACGGCATGCTCCTTGAGAACATTGCCGAGTTCGGCCTCGCTCTTGATGCTCTTCACCCATTTGGCATTGATCCTTACTCTCTCAATGCTCTGCTTCACGGTCCTCACGATGTTTGCCTTTGTTCTGCTCTTGAAAAACTCCTCAGCATCATCACCCTTTTCATCGGTAGCAAGCTGCAAAGATGTCTCACGATGTGTTATGAAACTTTTCATGTAGGTTCTTACAAGAGTTATCAGAGGTATTAGCAGGTTATGCTGTGTACCGGTGAGACAGTGGTGGAGACGAAATAGGTAAGTAGCGTTCCAGATATGGTCGCTGATATGTGATCCCAGTTTTCCTGAACACAGCCCGCATGGAGTTAGCAAGCAAGCAGAAAGGACCAAAAAAGTTGCAACAAACGATGACTGAGGAAAACTTAATACCTTCAACCATTCCCATGCCACCTCATAACCCGCGGCGCCCACAGCAAGCAGAAAGGACCAAAAAAGTTGCAACAAACGATGACTGAGGAAAACTTAATACCTTCAACCATTCCCATGCCACCTCATAACCCGAGGCACCCACCCCTCTAAGCACCCATATAGAATCCTGACTCCTAACCTGTGTTGTGTAACCAAATATGTCATTTAATAGTATTACGTACTGCAGGGCCACGTGACCTAAGTGATAGCCCATAATGAACAGAAAAGTATAGTAGAACTTAGTTTATTATACCTCAGGTGAAAACATGAAATCTAAAACTTCACGAACAACATCAGGGTCGGGGCAGGATCCCAAAGAACCTAGAAGGAGAAGGGTCAGAAATTAATGAGGTTCCAAAAAACAAGCTCACTTTTTAATCTTTTAAAGGGTTAGATACTTGCCTAACACACGAACTTTCTCCTGGCTAAGATCAGATTCTCTGTAAATCTTCAAGAGTGATTCATAACCAGCTTTGTTTGATCTGTTTACTGTCTGCATCAAAGCAACATATGCAGCCTACAAAACAAAACAAGATTAACATGTGGGCCAAACATACCTTTTACCTATATACAAAACTTAGATTTTGTTAAGATGATAACCTTTCGAATATCTGGAGGGAGGAGTGGTGTCTCTCTGTCTTCCAGAAAGACGTTGAATCGACGAACAGCTTCATTTATGGTGGCCTCATGGCCTAGTTCAGCGAGAGCGGTAAAGAGTGTACCTCTTAACAGAGCATTCAGATGGCCCTCACCGCTCTTAGCATCCCAACCAATTCTCCTGAAAGATTAGGCAAAATCTCAGAACAAAATATTCTTCCACTACAAAATGATAGAGCTATTATTACTTACTCTGCAAATGGCTCAAGAAAGACAATTAGGAACTTCTTCAGATTAACCAACTCCTCTGGAGCAGCAACAGCCATCATCTCGACAATGCTTAGACTTGTCTATAGAGCAAAATGTGTAAACTTCTTAGAACAAAGTCAACCTTAAGAATAGAAATTTGCGAGTAGAAAGAACATTACAGCAATGATGCGTGCAAGCACAGTATACTCGGTCTCATCCTTGTACGCAGCAATCAAATGCAGCAAGGAGGCTAGTTTTTGTTTCCCAGCCATACAGAGGGCATAAGCGTCATCAAGTACACCTGTGTCAAACAATAACAATGTAAGAACAGTTGGCAGGGTCAAACCTAATATTTACAAGATGTCAAGTAAACTTACCGTATCTGTCAGCTGCACTCAATTTGTTGGTCTCAATTGCATAGCGAAGACGAGATGCAAGTTCCTCACCGTAACTCACTCTATAGAAGCTCGTTTGGTTGACGTTAAGTTTAATCCAGAAGTCGTCTTTCTTTTGGCACTCAATGAGCCCTGACAAATTGAATTCTTCCTGTTTGCCTTGAAAAAGGAACTTCTCTTGGCGTGAGTATGAACAGCAACATAGAGTGATAGGAACCACCCATTGCCCAACTCCTGTGGACCCACTTGATAGAAACTGTGTCTGAAAGAGACAAGACCATTTAGAAAGCCTCTAAGCTAATACTAGATTTGATTTTGCAAATTGAGGGATGAACCCGTAAGTTTACAGGATTTTGTAAGCACGTATATAGATAAACAAAAAAGAAGTACGCAACATACCTGCTCCAGCTGTAATTTTCCATCCTTGAGTTCCACATTGATGACAGGGTAACCTTGCTGTTTCGTCCATGAATGCATTAACGTTCTAACAGGTTCACCAGATCCCTCTTCAAGGGCAGTCCAGAGGTCTTCTGTCTTTGCATTTGAATATGCAAATTTTTTTATGTACGCAGCCAGAGATTTCTAGGAAAAAAGAATGGTTAACTTTTAGTTGCACAGAAAGGATACTCTTAAATGGCAAGTGAGAGACTATATGATAATGTGCATCCTGCAATATTGTGTTATGTGTAGCATGTTCCCCAATCGTCATAGGGAGAGGGAGGAAGAGGGGGAACAGGTGGAGAGTGGCAGTAAATAAGCGAAGCAAACCTGAAAGATCTCAGCGCCAAGATAGCTTTGCAGCATCCGGATGACAGAAGCGCCTTTCCTGTAGCTTATAGCATCAAATATCTCATCAATTTCATCAACATGATTTATGTCCACCTGAAAAGAACAGATGCATTTTAGATTATAGAGGTGACGTTTTCCTAAAATCTCATATCAAAATCTATTGGAAATAGGATTCTGGATTGAATAGGCGTGATTAATTGGATGTGGGAGCAATCAAAAGGGGCTAAACTTGTCAGGAGTGGAAAGATTGATCGCTACCTTGTTCTAGGTGCCATGTACATCTGTATTTAAATGAGAGCATTAATAGTAACCACTAACATCCAATGTCAAGTTATATGTTGGGTACTACTAGATAGTAGAATATATTTCATCACATCAATACAACAGCAAAAACAAAGCCTTTTAGTCCCAAGCAAAGTTGGCATAGGCTAGAGATGGAATGCACAAGAACCAACGAGAAGAGAGAGAGAGAGAGAGAGGTTAAAGGAAAGTGATAGCAAATATAAACAGGGGTAATAATAAACATAGAAAGTCAATGTGAACTTGGAGGTCCTCTACACAAAAGAACAGGTGTATCTCAGCTCAGTGCAAACTACAGAGTCATCGCCCAACATTTGGCTACCAAATCATAGCACACAAAACCAATCACAAATTTTTTGGACTGGTTGAATTGCGCATACACTCGAAGCACCAAATTCACATAGAATATTAAGAATACTTATGAAAATTCTAATAAATAAAGTCATGCGTAGCACACAAGCAGTAACGATATCACATAGAATACTAAGAATACTTATGTAAATTCCAATAAATACAGTCATGCGTAGCACACAAGCAGCAACGATTTTTTTTTACCTCAATTGGATGTGACCCTTCAAGAGCATCCAACTTGAAACCTGTTGTAGATTCCTCTAAAAACTGAGTCCAAATGTTCCATTCAGGAAAGAACTGATCTGCGGCTAAGTAGGACACCTGCAGTTGAAAAAGACAAATATGAGCGACATACAATTATGTGGAGCTTATTAATTCATTTTTATCCCTTATATTTTATTACCCATGTCGCAAAACCCTCATTAAGCCAGAGATGAGTCCACCACTCCATTGTCACAAGGTTTCCAAACCATTGGTGAGCTAATTCATGTGCCACAACCACTGCTACCTGACAAGAATGGAATAACAAATAAGTGTCAAAATGTTGGTGTGAAAGCACATCATAATCAAACAGCTACAGCATATCTGAACCAAACCTATACAAAATAACAAGTAGCATCCTTCCTAAATTACTATTAAATTGGGTGCTCAAAAGAACAGTTGCATTATCAAGTTGTCAACTAAAGTTGATTCTATCATAGTATCAAATTGGATTGATGTGTATGGTAAAATGCCTAATGATGGTAGTGAATAGAATTTCAAGCTACTACAAATAACTGAAACCATAAACTTCAATAGGGTCCAACCCTTTGCTTATTGGCAGCTGCAGAGTGTTTCTCATCAAATAGCAAAGCCGTTTCACGGTATGTAACCAAGCCATAGTTCTCCATAGCTCCAGACGCAAAATCAGGAATAGCAATCATGTCCATTTTGGGGAGGGGGTACGGCACAGCAAAGTACCTGCCAACATAGAGAACTCGTCATTTGTTACCTTTGTTTCTATTTATATCTATATTCCACAATAGAGGCTTCCCTACTATAATTCCCTCAAAAAAATGGTAAAGAACCTGTCATCAGCTAAAACAATTAACAAAACTTTAATTGTTTGACTGTAAACCAAACCTAAGAATCACTGATACGGGGACACCGGTTTGGCGATATAGCGATACGTTAGTTTCAAACCAAAACAGTAGTTTTATAGAGAGAGTATCGCAGTATCCCACATATCGAGAGGGTAATTTGGGAAAGGTCATCGTACCATCTAGAGTCCAACATAGCATCATAGCTCATCAATATAGAGATATGTATACGCCCACTTTAAAATTCGTTACATCAGAAAAATCAGCTCATAATTCAATTACATTTGATAAAGTTATGCTTGATATCTCGAATGAAATGCCTTTAAAACATGCCCAGGCCCCAGAGCACAACTGAATCATTCAGTCTATATTACCAAATTTTTTGCAGATGTACATCTATTGATTTATAATCATGCAAGGGTAGTTAATTTGGATCCGTATAATCATGCAAGGGTTGTTAATTTGGATCACAATAAAGTTAAGGATCAGTATCAAAATTCTAAAATAGCTTTGTTGGGTTAGAAGACTAATGCATGAGGACTACAAAGTGTACGCAATCTTTCAATAAACAGCGAAGGCCCTCACAGCACGGTGGTAAGTCCACCGCCTGGGAGGGTGCCCGCCCAGGTTTGACCCCGGGTGCCGCACCTATTTCTGCCTCAGGATAATTTCTTTCTAAAAAATATCTTCCAATAAATAACAAGATAAGAAAATTACTCCTTAAAGAGAACCAATGTCTTCACAGCAACCTCTAGAGCAAACTTTCCCTGGGCACTCTTACCAACTTGTGTGTAAACACGAACCCTAGTACCTACAAGAAACAGGGAATGAGCCAACTAAGTTCAAGGCATGGACCACCATAAGGTAACAGATGAGATGGACGGTAAGACAATGCGATGCAAGTTACAGTACCATCGGTGGTAAAGGCTTCCACATAGTCGAAGAAGCCAACAATAACAGCCACCAAGTATGTTGACATTATTGGAGATTCTTGGAAGTAGACTACTTTGGTAGGGCCATTGATCTTTTCTTCAACGACTGGCATATTTGACAAAGCAACAATCTCAGAAGGAACTTCGAGGGTGATTTTGAATACAGCCTGCAGTTTCAGGAAGGAGCAATTAGACATTAGCATTACTTCAGCGCCAATTAAGAATTCATGAACAAAGGTGAAACTGGTGGATGTCAAATACAAGCCATCAAGTACAAAGACATAGCTACAAGGAATCTCATTCCTCTTGCATGAGCACATATGTGCCTATGTAGAGAAACACAAGTTATTCTATATTTCACACTAGGTTGCGATGAGCTTGCACATAGGCTCCATGTAAAGCTCGATCACATCTTTCCTCATGCAAAGGAAGCAAAAGCAGACATAGGTTAACACCAGAGAATTATTTAAAATAGGTGGAGCTGGAGAGAGGTTTCTCCATAAGGCCCATGAAGGGTTCATCACATCTATTGCCCATGCAATGCAAGCGGACGCAACCATATGTTCAAAGGGATCAAGTAACAAAATAGTAAACCTTGAAAGAGGGTTCATCCCAACAAGGGAAACAACGTCTTGCATCAGCAGGCTCAAATTGTGTTACAGCCATATTCTTCTTCTCTCCATTGAGCTCATACACACTACAAATGCAGGAAAAATTGCATTACAAATATGTTCTTATTTGCAAATAAAGATAAAAATATAAAATGATTACCTTCTATAAAATCCATGCATTTTATCATTCAAAGTTCCCTTGAATTCAATTGACAAAGTCCCCTCTCCAAGAGGAAGCACCTCGTCAAAGCGAATAATCAGGATCTCATCTTCCGGCACATTGGTTACCTCCGCAGGTTGAAGCACCTGATGCAAAGGATAGCACATCTCAGAACAAGAACAAGCATAGTGGTAGGCATCACTAGCAACACAAACCCAAAACTGCAAACTACAAACCCTGGCCATTCTGCAAATACTGAAACCACGTGCAAAATTGCTATTTTTCACTCCAAATATTCAAAAAGATAAATATGTAAAGCAACAAAAACACAAAAAACTTGACTTTACAGCGAGTAGCACAAAATACGACCAAACTCTGCTGATGCAGAAAATTATTCAGCAGGTATATCAGTTGAAACCTTACTCGCCTCTACTTACTATGACCCTTTCTCTAAAATTCAAAAACTCGAATACCAGATCAAGTTTTGTGAATCAACAAAAGGACCCTAAACTAGTTGAAACTTGCTACCTTGCTACCTAATAAACTGAAGCCCTACTAAGCTTGAACGACAACGCTTTTATTTTTTGGGCAAACCAACGACAACGCATATAGGATTCGAACCCAACTAAAGTCTTGATGAAGGCATCGATCTCATTCCGCTCACTTGCGATCCAATGCAAGAATAAAAGTTCGCCTTAAATCAAAACTTTCAGCTCCGGGCCACAACGCCACCTCACTATCTCAGAACCACACTGTCACCTCCAAAAATATCACATCTAAAACTCTAAACCTCACTCGAAAACAGATCAAACTGGCGCGCGAGTGACTACCTTGTCGGAGCCCTGGGGCGCGAAGCTGACGGCCCCGGGCGCCACGTCGAGCTCGGCGGCGTTGAGCACGAGGAACCGCGTGGGCGCGGCGACATCGAGGGACACCGCCACCGAGCCCGAGAAGACGCAGGCCTCGAGGTCGGGCGTCAGGCGCAGATCGTACCGCCGCGGCGTCGCGAAATTAGGGAGCCGCGGCTTGCCCTTGAACTGCTCCACGCTCTGCTCCACCGCCGCCGCCGCCATCGCCGGTTGTTGAGCAGAGGAGACTTGAAACCTCGGAGACTCCGGGTGAGAACGGGAAGGAAGCACTGGGACTGGATGGGTAA
>LAPY01004487.1:0-15457 GCA_000970635.1 Eragrostis tef | reverse complement strand
CTTGTACAGGAGGGACGTTATCAGCGAGAAAGTAGACATATGGGTAAACCATATCTTCAGCTAATACACCATGTTCCATTTTCTGTAAACACATCTATTTCTAACAAATCTATGTTCACACTATTGAAGTACTATCTTTTTCTTGTATCTTATTGATTACTTGTTGTGCCATGAGTTAAGATAGTGGTGTTTTACAGGCACTTGGATGTCTCTTGTATCGAATCTGCTACTTAAAGTCAGCTTTTGATGGAGAATCAAAACTTCAAATACTTAATGGGAACTATCGTATCCCGGAGTTACCGAAGTACAGTGCATCAATTACAAGTTTGATCGAAGACATGCTTAATTCTTCTCCAGACGCCAGACCAGACATTACACAGGCAAGGGCTTTGCTTGATTGGCCATTCACTTCCATGAATTTAGGTTAGTCTTAATTAGTGCATATGCCGTGAAAGTGAAATGTAAAAAGGCCTTCTGTTTCTCTTTTGTTGATAAATGTATTTTTATAGGTATGGTTCCGTGTTAATGAATTACTTCCGTTGGAGCTGCAAAAGGATTTACCTGATGGATCACCTTCTGGATCAGCATTTGAGTCGCATACTGCCGTGGATGAAGGTTTGTTTACTACCATCTTCATTTGATGGATTGATCTGTATAAAAAGATCAGGGAAAAACATGCTGCACTGTTCTTAAATAAACTTCTTTTTCTGCTAGATGTGCAGTTCATTCCCCCCTTCCCTGGGTCTTGAACATTTTTTCTTTTTGCATGAAAATTGTTGACTGCTTGGTTAATAATGTGAAATTTTCTCAGTGCCAACCGGAATGCCTCAGAGGAGCTCACCTTCACCCTCAAGAGAGAACGTGAAGAGTACCATAGAATCTTCCAACCTGAAGGCACAAGGTACTTCAAACACTACGGAAAATAAAGGTTCCATGGGAGCATTTTGGTCAACTCAGCATGCTCAGGAGCTAGGTTTTGTCGATGACAAATGGTCAGCTTTTGATAAAGAGCAAGCCACCTCAAATCAAGCACAGGATAAAAACCCAAACACACCAGCTCATAGTACATATCGAAAATCTCTCTCTGCATCTGTTGATAGTTCCCCTGGAGATTATGAAATAAGATTTTCTCCAAATGGTTCGGAATATGGGCTAGAGAAAACCAAGACGGCGAAAACAGAGAATAAAACCACCGCGCAGACTACTGGCTTCAACGCCTTTGTGGCACACTTCGATACTGTTAATATGAACTTGCAACACAATGTGAGTACTTTAAAGGTGACTAGTAAATTGAAAGAACAACAACTGGAAGCAGAAGTGACCTTACTCAAGGAACAATTGAAGATCGCAAACTTGGAGAAAGAAGAAATTTCATTGAAGTTTGATAGATTATCTGCCATTTGCTCTTCTCAGAGGCGAGAAATTCAGGAGCTTAAGAAAGCTCTAGCGACACCTCCAGTTAAGGAGTCACAAGAAAATTCAAAGCTTGAACAAAGTCCGCAATGTACAAACCTCGATACTCCGGTATGATTCTCATCTATTATTAGACTAAACTTCCTGTTATACTTGATTGTAGACAGTTTTTAAATTTTCATTTTCAGATCCAGTTAATTCTCTAAATGGTCAAATACTGTTGCATAATTGAAATTGGCCAAACGATAAGCCTGCCATGACCTTAGTCCAACTTTCCCGTTTGGAAGTCCTATTAACTCTGTGCTACAATCCAAATCCTTTTACAGCATGCTTCACTTTTGTACTTACAAGGAATCTAATGGGACTTGTACAGGAGGGACGTTATCAGTGAGAAAGTAGACATATGGGTAAACCATATCTTCAGCTAATACACCATGTTCCATTTTCTGTAAACACATCTATTTCTAACAAATCTATGTTCACACTATTGAAGTACTATCTTTTTCTTGTATCTTATTGATTACTTGTTGTGCCATGAGTTAAGATAGTGGTGTTTTACAGGCACTTGGATGTCTCTTGTATCGAATCTGCTACTTAAAGTCAGCTTTTGATGGAGAATCAAAACTTCAAATACTTAATGGGAACTATCGTATCCCGGAGTTACCGAAGTACAGTGCATCAATTACAAGTTTGATCGAAGACATGCTTAATTCTTCTCCAGACGCCAGACCAGACATTACACAGGCAAGGGCTTTGCTTGATTGGCCATTCACTTCCATGAATTTAGGTTAGTCTTAATTAGTGCATATGCCATGAAAGTGAAATGTGAAAAGGCCTTCTGTTTCTCTTTTGTTGATAAATGTTTTTTTATAGGTATGGTTCCGTGTTAATGAATTACTTCCGTTGGAGCTGCAAAAGGATTTACCTGATGGATCACCTTCTGGATCAGCATTTGAGTCGCATACTGCCGTGGATGAAGGTTTGTTTACTACCATCTTCATTTGATGGATTGATCTGTATAAAAAGATCAGGGAAAAACATGCTGCACTGTTCTTAAATAAACTTCTTTTTCTGCTAGATGCGCAGTTCATTCCCTCCTTCCCTGGGTCTTGGACATTTTTCTTTTTGCATGAAATTGTTGACTGCTTGGTTAATAATGTGAAACTTTCTTTCAGTGCCAACCGGACTGCCTCAGAGGAGCTCGCCTTCACCCTCAAGAGAGAATGGGAAGAGTACCATAGAATCTTCCAACGTGAAGGCACAAGGTACTTCAAACACTACGGAAAATAATGGTTCCATGGGAGCATTTTGGTCAACTCAGCATGCTCAGGAGCTAGGTTTTGTCGATGACAAATGGTCAGCTTTTGATAAAGAGCAAGCCACCTCAAATCAAGCACAGGATAAAAACCCAAACACACCAGCTCATAGTACATATCGAAAATCTCTCTCTGCATCTGTTGATAGTTCCCCTGGAGATTATGAAATAAGATTTTCTCCAAATGGTTCGGAATATGGGCTAGAGAAAACCAAGACGGCGGAACCAGAGAATAAAACCGCCGCGCAGACTACTGGCTTCAACGCCTTTGTGGCACACTTCGATACTGTTAATATGAACTTGCAACACAATGTGAGTACTTTAAAGGTGACTAGTAAATTGAAAGAACAACAACTGGAAGCAGAAGTGACCTTACTCAAGGAACAATTGAAGATCGCAAACTTGGAGAAAGAAGAAATTTCATTGAAGTTTGATAGATTATCTGCCATTTGCTCTTCTCAGAGGCGAGAAATTCAGGAGCTTAAGAAAGCTCTAGCGACACCTCCAGTTAAGGAGTCACAAGAAAATTCAAAGCTTGAACAAAGTCCGCAATGTACAAACCTCGATACTCCGGTATGATTCTCATCTATTATTAGACTAAACTTCCTGTTATACTTGATTGTAGACAGTTTTTAAATTTTCATTTTCAGATCCAGTTAATTCTCTAAATGGTCAAATACTGTTGCATAATTGAAATTGGCCAAACGATAAGCCTGCCATGACCTTAGTCCAACTTTCCCGTTTGGAAGTCCTATTAACTCTGTGCTACAATCCAAATCCTTTTACAGCATGCTTCACTTTTGTACTTACAAGGAATCTAATAAAATATTTTATTGGTATTCACAGCCGAGGGAGAAGATTGAAGGAACCCCGCCAGAACTTCGGCAAGGCCTATTTACATCAAGTCCTGGGACACCAAGCCCTGATTCTAAGCCATGGTCAGCTTTTCCTGAGCCTGAAGAGCCAAAACCTCATGTTGCTGTAAAGAATGCCCACCCCAGATCAGTCCGGACTCTGCGGGCATTAAATAGCACCAAGGCAAGCACACTTGGACAGTCAAAGACAAGGATTGGTGCCGATCCATTTGCTTTTGGTCAAGATAGTTTTAAGGCTGATCCCTCAGGATCTGAACTTCCTAAGGTATTAAATTTAGGAAGTACCTCTCAGCCCATTCAAAATCTGAATAATGAAGAAAAGAAAGACGACTCCTACCAGCCAGCTGGGTGGACTGGGTTTTAGTTTGACTACATCGATTCATGGCGATACAATATGCCGAAAGATGTGGTCCTCTGTGTATTATATGAATTATGGGGAGCTAGGATTGATCAGAATGTGTCAGGGTACATATGGTCTTGGTGATACTGCATACAGAAGAGCCTACCTAGAAATGTCTGCACTGATTTAGGTACGTTCGTCAACGCATTTGTACAATTGTTCTGGTGCTTAATTCGCTTAATGTAGCATCCAGTTGTAACATATAGCACACATGTATTTTGCGACATGCAAATAATGTTAGATGTTAGAAATACGAAGATGGTTTTCTCCATAGACAGTACGGTGTTATATCAATAGCTATAATGAACTTTTCCACATGCTATATTTATTGTAGTTATCCATTGCCAAGTAAGATATAGTAGTTTCCACCACAATACTCACTTTTTTTTATCACATTTTTAATGTTGAGTCACATAAATAATAATTCTCATGAATTCCTTGTGTCGTGATCGTTGAATTTATTTGATTTGATGATAACATGCGAATCCGTTCTATTTTGGGGTCAAAACGTACATTTTACAAGCATGATCTTGTACTGTTTCCTTCAGTTCTCCTTGTAGTGATGAAATAACGCCACCCTGCAAACAAACAAAACCGCACAGAAAAGAAGTTCAAGAACAACTGAAGTGCACAATTCTAATAAAAACATGTTGAGGTAGGACTTGTATATGGTAAGACAATGCTTACCGTTCACAGATCATTAGCATCAACGACAGTTGATGAATTAAAACCAATGCTGCTCCAGCTTGCAGTAATGTTAGCTTCACTAGACCCTCTGTTCCATAAAACCAGAGCAACTCTACCTCCGCTCAGTGGACCTGCCCAAACCTAAGCACAAGACCATGGAGTATAAACTAACTTTTACATATGACATAGATGCCAAGCACAGCTTTTACTTTCATTGTACTTACTTCTTGGTCTCCATCCTGTTGCACTTTGCGCCCTTGCACTCCAAGCTCATCTGCTCATAAATCTTTAGTTTAGTATTGTATAATCTCTAGATTGAAGACACAAAGGAGTGGCACTGTGTTTTCTTCACCTTGGTTGACTGCAATGACATTTTTGTTGCCGAGTATTTCCTTGGTTTTATCGCTCATCGAGCGGATGTCACAGCCAATCAAGAGAGGTGCCTGCATCAAGTCTGATCAGCATCATGGTCTTGGAAAATTAAAATTAATCTAGCATAAACAGTTTGACGAATGCTTCTGCTGTGATGATTTCAACCCTGATACCAGGCTCCAATGCATGCATCTTATTACCTTCACCAGAGCCCATATGCTGAAATGGGAGCGGTATTCCTCTGTTGTCATCCCCCCATTTCCAACTTCCAGCATGTCGGGGTCTGAAAGAACAAACAGCAGCTTATTCAGGACAAAGCATGCTCAAGAATTTAAAGGTCTGAAATACTAACCATTCCATCCACCAGGCCCTGCATATGACGCCCATTTGTCGTTCGCATCAGCTTTACTCGTCATGCTATAACATTGGGGTGAAACAAGATGCATGAGACATTGGTAAGGAAAATGAATAGTACTGTGATCTTCGCAGTGATCTGGCATATGTTGTCAGGGCGGTTGGATCCTATCAGGAACTTCACCTTGACCAAGTGTCTTTGATATCACCAGTTGTCCTCCAACTGTTTCCTACACCACTTGCCCATGTTGCTGGTTCATTTTGCCCCCTATAAAACGATACCATTTTTTAAAAATAAAATGATTGAATGCAAACCCTTCATTGTACTATCCTAAAGGTCAGAAAAGAAACAAAAAATAATGGTTACCATTCGCAGAGGGAGAAGAAAATATTCCTCCCAGAATTCAGAAGTGCTTTGCTCATTGTGTTATATCTGCGTTTTGTTGCGACCAGATTTCAGTCTACCCAGATAGGAGAAACCATGTAAGAGTTCTTATTATTATTCGTTACCTTGGCTGAGGGCTGATTCCCTGGTTGTTGCAGTTATCATACTTCAAGTAGTCTACTCCCTTTTAATAACAAATGTAAATTAAGTTTGGAACCAGGAAAGAATGGCATGATTTTGACTAGCTTATTTTGATCTAATTGAAACTTTGATGATACCCAATATGCGAAAGTTTTTGCATCTTGCTCTTCGTGCCCAAGCGAACCTGGCATGAAAGTGCTGCACGTTCGAAACCTGAAAAGAGAGATTAATTTATGGATAGAAGCAACAAACTTAGAGCGACGATCCACTGAACTGGAGTGAACATTGCTTCTGGTCCTTTTTCTGCCGCTTTCTGTTTTTTTGTGTTCTCATGTCTACATACCCTGCATCACCGTATATTCCAAGCTTCAGGCCTTTTCTGTGCACATAGTCTGCCAAGGCTCTTATTCCTGATGGGAATGTTGACGCATTTGCTGCTAGATTACCCTGTAGAATGAAGAGAACCTGAACGTTTTTTTTTTATCAAACTGAATCATTTGATGTCACCCTTGCATGGTTTCCTAAAAGATCTTCCTATCGTTTTCCTAGTTTGTAAGCATTAAAATATGTTATTTTAGCTTGAACTTTGTTTTGCGACTCTATAATCTGCATATTTGATTCTTTCACCTTTTATTTTGTGAAAGGCAGCGCATTAGTATTAACATGATCATTCCAAACAAATTATGACCAAGATTATCTCCAGAGGCTCATTAAACCAAGCTAAACCTGCAAACTGATCGCTAGCTTAACAAGGTACAAAATGAGCTGCCTCATTACAACTACTGACAGAAGAAAATATTGCAAAAGGATGCCCACTAATCAATTTTTTACATCCTGAACAATGACTTTTTTTTTGGAAAAAATGATCCTGAACAATGACTGCAACATGAAATCGATTTCATCTGAATTAATCTTCTTAATAATGCTTTGTTAACTCATTCTTTTATTATTCACATCCCTATCATAATCTGCCCAACAATCATCTGCAGTTACCCAAAATTTTGTCAACTAAAAAAAACGGTGAAAAGGAAATGCAGGGAGAAGATAACATGGTAAAGGATCTGGAGATTACCTATGTTGATATATTCATAACCAAGCTTTGCGAGGCCGCTGTCCACCATGGCATCAGCTGTACAATCAAACAGTGTTTTCTTTTAGCTTTGTGTGGCGCAACCGCTATTGATTTTGAGGCAGCCTTTACCAGTTTGTCGAAATATCTCTTCATTTATTTTGCAGCGGAAGTGGTTCCAACTATTCCACCTGAATTTTTCAGTCAGTTAAGAAATGTGCTGGTTCGAAAAGGAAAAATTCAGAAGTTCGATGAGAGTGGCTATAAAACCATTCATCACGTTCGTGCACATACAGTTTGCCACTCAGTTTTTGAAGTTCACATGCAAACGAAAAATGAGAATAAAAACAAAACCGACATGAAAAACACCAAATCATATCACAAAGGGAATCAAGAAACAACACAAACACTAGAATATCGGTTACCCCATCTGGGGCGTCTGGCCAAGGCCATTCTCCAGAGCGGCACTCCTTGCCACCGCCGTTGTCAGCGACCTCGCCGGCCGGATGGCCAACGCTGGCGTCGACAACAAGAAGAACAAAGTGAAGAAGAGTGCGTTGGCTGCCATATGATGAAGAATTGAAGATGAGCGCCGGTTGGTGCCTCGTTACTGCAAGTGGCAAGTGATTTGTGGTCTTCAATATCTCCTGGTTTCTAGGTCGACATATATAGCAATTGGCCAGTGTTAAGAGCGAGACAAGGGTTTTGTCACGAGGTTCGGATCCCACGAAGCCGGACAATAAGGCCGGCTCAGACGCACTTTGGTTGCTTCACAGATTGATTCTTACTTTATGAACACTAATTTCTCAAGTTATTAAACCTTCGGATGCGCATTTGTTGGAATTCAAATCTCCGATGGGAGCAAATTATTCCCGGTCTTCCGGACGACCTAACAACAGTTTTTCCGTTTCAAGTCTGGTCAAAGAGATGCCGTGCAACACATCACATTACACAGGCAAGGATTTCGGTCGATTTGGCCATCCACTTCTATGAATTCGGTGGTCCTGATTAACGTATACACAATGACTGCATTGTACAAAAGACCATTATGGTTATGGATGTGGTTTCATGATTGCTTCCGCTGGAGCTGTAAAATAATGTTCTTTGTTCGTCTGCATCCGTGTAAACATTTTTGAATGTGGAAGAGGGGTTCGAGTAACAGTGTCTTCTCCTATTGTGGAGAATGAAGGCCCTGCGGCCCCTGCCTGAATCAAGGGCCAGCCTTTGACGAAGAGCTCAAGCAGCTCTGAAAGGATGCGTAGCCAAGGTCCAAACTCTACAGTCACAAATGGCTATATCTAATTTTAGAAAAAGGCACCATGGCAATTCCTCAAAAATAAAAAAGGCACCATGGCCAGCTCGCTTCTGAAGAAACTTCGAAGACCGAAAATTTAGACCCCAGTGCGACTCGAGGGTTTGCCAGTTGCCACCTCACTCTGTCGACGACTTGGATCATCTGCTCGTTGCAATTTTGCAAATGTTTTTCGCAGTACGGCCAGTATCACCCCCGCATATAAAATCCGGTTCAAGTCCGTCAATTTACTCTTTTGCCCTCACGTTTTTTTTTCTTCCCTGAGTCGAAGCGCCCGATACTTGCTGCACTGGTAGTAGCTCACCTTCAAGCCTTCCCCTCCGCCAAATCTCGCCGGATTCCGCCGCCTTGCCGCGCGATTCCACCGCCAGGTGAGCGCGTGGGGACCCTCCGCTGCCCCCGGCTGTGGCCTGGTCCAGCAGCTCCGGCTGCGGCGCGGCGGCAGCTCTGGAGCTGACTCCCACCGTTTCCTGCAAGGTTTTTCAGGTCTGGACGGTGCCGGCGCGCGGGTCGCCTCCTGCGGCGATTGTCTCCATCGTCCGCCGTCCGCTATGCAGCAGTTCAACAGACCCCCCGACAGCAGCGGTGAGTGCGGGTGGGAGCTCGGCTCCGCCGCCTGGCCCTAGCTAGGGTTTCGTGTCCTAGGGTTTTGCTTGCTCGCGGCTACGGATTGCTTGAAGTTGAGACCCGGGGGTTGCAAGGCCGCGTCTTTGGTGGTGGTTAGTTGGACTTTCAGCGCTAGTGTTTGCGCTTGCTCCGTGCGAGCGCAGGGCTTTGGCATTTGGGGTTAGGTTTTGATGAAGTCGTCTGTTCTTTTCTTTGAGAGGTGTTGTGGAGGATAATTACGATGAATTCAGTTCTTGCTTCAGAATATTGTGCGTTTGGGGGTGGGTAACTTGGCCGAATTTTCGTTTGGTTGAGTGAATTCGATGGGTTTTGTCGCCATTTCTCGGTAGGTTGGATGGTCATAAAATCGAATAGGTTAAGTTGCGCATCTCGTGATGAATATTTTTGTATTGGAGCTTACTGGAACAACTCACACTGGTTTTTTCTAGAAAATCTGCTCTTATTTTTCCTGGGAATACATACCTTGTCGACTGTTTAACCTCTGATGGCTCAAAATTCCTGTTTATTTCAAATTATGTTGTTAGGAGTATTTTTATGTAAAATGAATTATTCATTCTTAATTCAATAATGCTATATGATTTAATCGGGTTTTAGAATTATCTCTTATCTTATGTTTAGCAGAATGTGAACAATTCTACAGTTCTGTTGAAAACTATACTTTACATTTGTTTCTAGGGACATTTGATAAGGTTTATTGATTGATTGTGGAGTTTAGAAAACTGACCTAGCACATATGCACCACTAAATTCTTGAAAGTTCTGACTGGTATCAATTTTTATTTTCTCAAAACTAGTTGGTTGGTGATGCATATCTCTTTATAGTTTTGCATCCCTGGTTCTATGTTACTTATCTGCGATGGGTTAGCTTCCCCAAGTGAAATGTTTATGAAAATTAGTACTATCTGTTCCTTTAAAAAATCAATCAAACATGCTTGTTGTGAACTACTGGATGACTACAACTTTTGTGCAATTACTAATGATTGAAGTTTCAAGAACACACTGACGTAGAAACGTTTTCTATTATTCAGCTGTAACAGGGATAGTTGTGTTTTGAAGCTGGTATAATGAAATGTTGGTTCCTTATTTTATGTTTATTGCAGATACCGATGATGATTTTCCCCCCACATATTCAAATAGTAGGGGTGTGAGGGGCAGTGGACGTGGCACTGGTAATGGAAGATCTATTGCCGCTGCCAATTCATATCCTAGGGAACCGACAGATATGGAAGCACAAATTCATCATCTTGAGCAAGAAGCGTATTGTTCAGTCCTTCGTGCATTTAAAGCCCAATCTGACGCCATTACTTGGGTTGAGACCGTAAAACTATTTCACAGTTCATTTGCGATGTTGTTCTGAAAGATGACCAGTGATCTTGTTTATCCTTATCAGGAAAAGGAAGGTCTCATAACTGAGCTTAGGAAAGAGCTAAGGGTATCTGACAAAGCACACAGGGAGCTATTAAACAGGGTCAACAATGATGATATTATCCGCAGCATAAGGTAGCATGTGACTTTTTGTTTTGTGCTAGCAGTAGCAATATATAAATTTTCATGTTCTTCAGCCTTTTGAAGTTCATCCTTTCGTGGTATTTAAGGGAATGGAGATCAACTGGTGGGCTTCAGGCAACCTTGTCCAACAATCCTCAGCCACTACATGACACTGTGCCCAGTCCTACCACCTCTGCTCGTAAGAGGCAAAAGACAGCCCAACCTATTCCTGCTTTACCTGGACCGCCTTCTGCTTTGCACTCACAGCAGCTAGCTGCGGCAACACAACCATCCTCTTCAGTAGCTAGAAAAGGTGTCCCCCCAGGCCCTAAAGTCAAAAAGACAAAACCAGTAAGTGGATAATTGCGATAGCATTTTACTTAAATTGTAAATTATTTTTATTGTGTATTTACCTGAGATTTTCATGTATTTCCAGGGCCAGAAGTTACCAACTGGCTCCACACCTAAGTCCATGCCGCCTTCAGCAGGAGCCAGTGGAAGAGGACAAGCTATGAACAGAAATTTTCCTGGCGGTCCTCCTGAACATTCGCAAGCACAGGGTGTGAACCCATTAGTCGGTCGTAAACTCATGAGTCGGTGGCCTGAAGATAATAGCTTCTATGAAGCAGTTATAACTGATTATAGCGAAGAAACGGTGTGTTTTTATCTCAGGATATTAGTTACTATTGGTTACAGTCTCCAGCTTTTTCTTACAGGTTTCATTTCAGGATCTTTATGCACTGGTTTATGATATGAATACAGCAAATGAGACATGGGAGTGGGTTGATCTCAAAGAGGTACACTTTTTTTTTAACATGGACATTTTGATCCTTTAAAGAGCGTTGTATTTCCCTTATATGGTTCTCTTTTTATTTAATTATGTGACATGGGATGAGAAATATGTAGATTGATAGTTTGGTAGGATTAGCTTTCACAAAGATTATTTGTATGGATGTTAGCTTGCCTTACCAGTTTGAACATGAAGTGAACGTATACTGTATACAAATTTAACAACGAGAAGTTTTTTGCTGTTACAAGGTCAAACACATCCATATTTCATTTCAGCATGACTGTGCTGATGAACATTGAAAATATAAACATAGGTAACACCGTAACGGAACTTATCTTGGAAGGGAGCTGCACAAAGTTTGATAGAGGAATATAAGTTACTTCAAGCATATATTTGATAAGCTCTCAATATTGTGATAATTGACTAGATTTATGATACTGTAGTCTCGTATTCTAATGACTGCCAGATTCTAATAATTTAATTCGGTGGCTGGCAAAGCTGTTTCTGTTTACTATTTTTTGCTTATTTGGTTTGGTCTGTGATTAGATGACAGCTATTGTTTTGCTTACATTTCATCCACATTATATAGTTGAATAGCTGTTAAAACATTTCGATTGATGCTCTTCCATATGAACTTTGTCTGATGTCAATACCGATCGTGCATATGGGAGCCTCTACTTTAAGCTGGTTGAGATTCAAGTACTAGTTTTGTAGATATGCTGCAGATTGCCTGCCGTGTTATTGCTGTTCTTTTTTTACATGAGAAGTTGTTTGTGATTGGTAGTGCTTGTTATATATCAAATCAATCCATTTATTTTAGCGCTCAAGAAAATGAAGTCCATATATTTTGCATTATTTTTGACAGTGACAGTAACTGTCTCATAAGTTGTTGGACAATTCAGGACATTTTTTCTCTTCGTAACTTTGTAAGAACAAGCATATTATGCATTTTATTTTGCTTGAGAACATACTCACGAGGCTCATCATTTCCCATTTGTTTCTTGCCCATGCATTCGAGATATAAACGTTTGTGCTTAAAAGTTTATTGCTGAAAATTTCCTTTTCCCATCTGAGTAAAGATGGGACCTGAAGACATAAGATGGCAAGATGACGGCTCTGGGATAGATCCTATGACGTATTTGCGAAGCCGAGGTGCTCCAGGTAGTGGAGTAAGGAAGCCAAACCGTAGTGGGCCCATGTCAGGTCCAGGAAGGGGAAGAGGATTCCAAAAGAATGCATCCAAGAAAGATTTTCCATCTCCCCAAAATGGTGTTGGGAAGAGAAGTTCTGATGACATTGATATCCTTCATACTGAGCAGGCACCCTTGTCCAACAATCCTCAGCCACTACATGACACTGTGCCCAGTCCTACCACCTCTGCTCGTAAGAGGCAAAAGACAGCCCAACCTATTCCTGCTTTACCTGGACCGCCTTCTGCTTTGCACTCACAGCAGCTAGCTGCGGCAACACAACCATCCTCTTCAGTAGCTAGAAAAGGTGTCCCCCCAGGCCCTAAAGTCAAAAAGACAAAACCAGTAAGTGGATAATTGCAATAGCATTTTACTTAAACTGCAAATTGTTTTTATTGTGTATTTACCTGAGATGTTCATGCATTTCCAGGGCCAGAAGTTACCAACTGGCTCCACACCTAAGTCCATGCTGCCTTCAGCAGGAACCAGTGGAAGAGGACCATCTATGAACAGAAATTTTCCTGGCGGTCCTCCCGAACATTCGCAAGCACAGAGTGTGAACCCATTAGTTGGTCGTAAACTCATGAGTCGGTGGCCTGAAGATAATAGTTTCTATGAAGCAGTTATAACTGACTATAGCGAAGAAAGGGTGTGTTTTTATCTCAGGATATTAGTTGCTATTGGTTAAAGCCTCCAGCTTTTTCTTACAGATTTCATTTCAGGATCTTTATGCACTGGTTTATGATATGAATACAGCAAATGAGACATGGGAGTGGGTTGATCTCAAAGAGGTATACTTTTTTTTAACATGGACATTTTGATCACTTAAGGAGCGTTGTATTTCCCTTATAGGTTATCTTTTGATTTAATTATGTGACATGGGATGAGAAATATATAGATTGATAGTTTGGCAGGATTAGCTTTCACAAAAATTATTTGTATGTATGTTAGCTTGCCTTACCAGTTTGAACATGAAGACTGTATACAAATTTAACGAGAAGTTTTTTTCTGTTACAATGTCAAACACATCCATATTTCATTTTAGCATGACTGTACTGATAAACATTAAAAATATAAACATAGGTACACCGTAACAGAACTTATATTGTAAGGGAGCTGCCCAAAGTTGGATAGGGGAATATAAGTTACTTCAAGCATATATTTGATATGCTCTCAATAGTGTGATAATTGACTAGATTTATGATGCTGTAGTCTCGAATTAATGACTGCCAGATTCTAGTAATTCAATTCGGTGATTGGCAAAGCTGACAGTTTCTGTTTACTATTTTTTGCTTATTTGGTTTGGTCTGTGATTAGATGGCAGCTATTGTTTTGCTTACATTTCATCCACATTATATAGTTGAATAGCTCTCAAAACATTTTGATTGATGCTCTTCCGTATGAACTTTGTCTGATGTCAATATGGATGGCGCATATGGGAGCCTCTACTTTAAGCTGATTGAGATTCAAGTACTAGTTTTGTAGATATGCTGCAGATTGCCTGCTGAGTTCTTGCTGTTTTAACAAATGTATGCATGGAAGGTATTGGGTAGTACTTCACATGAGAAGTTGTTTGTGATTGGTAGTGCTTGTTATATATCAAATCAATCCATTTATTTTAGCGCTCGAGAAAAGGAAGTCCATATATTTGGAATTATTTTTGACAAGTGACAGTAACTCTGTCTCAAGTTGGTGGATAATTGTGGACGTTTTTTCTCTTCATAACTTTGTAAGATTAAGCATATCCATTTTATTTTGCTTGAGAACATGCTCACGAGGCTCATCATTTCCCATTTGTTTCTTGCCCATGCATTCGAGATATAAACGTTTGTGCTTAAAAGTTTATTGCTGAAAATTTCCTTTTCCCATCTGAGTAAAGATGGGACCTGAAGACATAAGATGGCAAGAGGACGACTCTGGGATAGATCCTATGGCGTATTTGCGAAGCCGAGCTGCTCTAGGTAGTGGAGTAAGGAAGCCAAATCGTAGTGGGCCCATGTCAGGTCCAGGAAGGGGAAGAGGATTCCAAAAGAATGCATCCAAGAAAGATTTTCCATCTCCCCAAAATGGTGTTGGGAAGAGAAGTTCTGATGACATTGATATCCTTCATACTGAGAGCCTCATAAAAGAGGTTAGCGTTAATTCCCTCAATATTCATTATTATGAAGAACTTGCACAAACCTTGTGCATTTGTGTTCACTAATTCTGCTGATTTGCTTACGTAGGTGGAAAAAGTTTTTAGTGTTAGCAATCCTGATCCACTGGAAGTGGAGAAGGCAAAAAAAGCCCTCAAGGTAGATATGCCAGGATGTACATTTATTATGAAGGAATCAGTAAGCTTTCATATTGTCTTACAGTCTATGCCTGCAGGAGCAAGAACAATCGCTGATTGATGCAATAGCAAGACTTGCTGAAGCATCTGACGGTGAAAGCGGTAAGTACTAACCCATTTTGTTCCTTGAACATAAATATGTGGAATTTCCAAATTTGTTTCCGCAGAGACACTCATTTATATTTCCACTTTAGGTTAGTTTGCATCGACACAAGGGAAGCATTTTCAGGTGTCCTTGATGTACACCATTTGTTCTGTAAACGATGTTAAAGAATTCCTTGTACACAATTCATATAGCAGGCTTTCTTCATGGACACATGTCCCGTACTTTGATGTTCTGATGATTGCAATTATCTGTTCCGTACAATCATATAATTTTGAATTATACTTGTGTCATCAGCGTAGATCTATCATGATAGCACCATGATGCCAAATTATCCTCAACCAAGCATTTGACAACTTTTTTTTGCTGGCAACAGATGGGCACAACCGTGGTCGAAGGAATGCGTTGCATGCTCAAGCAAACTACAACGATTCCATGCCAATTGATGGTGACCAAGCTGGTGCCATGTAAAACATTGCTGGAACAATACACAAGAAAAATGTGTTGTAAAATTCATTGCTAATATTTATTCCAGATTTAGGTGCTGCTATAGGTTAAGTACATTTGTTTGGAGAATGTTTGGGTAGAATTGACTTCCTGCTGCT